>JAOQGN010147051.1:0-11397 GCA_027564295.1 Himantozoum antarcticum
ATCTTACATGTACCTATGTATCTACATGTAAGTCTGTATAACACATATCTTACATGTACCTATGTATCTACATGTAAATCTGTATAACACATATCTTACATGTACCTAGGTATCTACATGTAAATCTGTATAACACGTATCTTACATGTACCTATGTATCTACATGTAAGTCTGTATAACACGTATCTGGCAAGTGCAAGTCTCAATATTAAGATAACAGTCTTGTAGTCCGGAAACATAAAATCACTACTATCAAACAAAATTACTGCTAGTAGGCATATTTTGATATTATAGTTTTGTTAGCTAGTCAATTTTGTTGGGTGGTAAATAAAATCTAAAAATCAAAACCTTATTCAGTATTTAGTGAATTTACTATCGCCCTACTATTTACACATATCAAAAATTATACTATATACATGCACTGCACAGCTATTCCAATGACTATATCTGATTAGTGAATACCAATAACTATTACTAGTATTTATTTATAAATAATCAGAAGAAATATTACACTGAAGTGTGAAATCATAGGCAACTGGAGACAGCTGAAGACAATATTATGACAAGTATAATGAATTTGAATTGGGAGTTGTCTTCCTAACGTTGTTATGAGGACAACTCCAAAGTAAATAGGAAGGCATCATTTTCGGAAAATGTAACCAGCAATTGGAAAATTATAATGTATAGGCTTGCAACTTTTGCTGCATTTCCATTTTATGAAAGAGAAGCCTCTACATCGCAAAAACTTGGGTGTCAAAACGTATTCTGTTTACAATTTTAGTTCTTCATGCAATAAAATATATAATTTATCATTACTACAGCATGGTTAAAGTCTCAAATATCTTCTTATAACTATAGTAAGGTCACAAGTCGTTTTATGCAAGTTGCAATCCAGCTGCAAATCTTTACAAATCTCAAGTCAAGTCCCAAGTCCTCAAAAATGAGACGCGAGTTAGACTCGAGTCCTACAGCTGCAATTTTCTATCACGTTGGTAATGCATAGATTCTGAGGCTCTGTTGTGACATTGTTTACGTGTATTCACTCAATGAATGAGACAGAGACACCCAATATAGACTCAATGAATAGCTAATATCTACATCACAACACCTAAATATGTCACAATAGAGCCTCAGAATCTATGCATTACACCTCTAAGCTCTTAGTTAAGCTCTTTGGAGGTGCATCCACACCTCCTAAATGGTGTGATACAATGACAAAGCCAGCAATGAAAAGTTAGTGTTTCTAATGTTATTTTCATCACAATGAATCGCGATCGCCATTTCTGCAGTATCTTCCGGTAAAGCGATCATAATTATCCCGTATTCTCGCAGCACTGGGATGAGCGTCTTATAGGTGGGTGTGCCCTATATCATGAGGTTCACTTCATCATTAAGACACGTGTCTAAAAAGTGAGATTTTTATTTAATAGGGTGCCTTTATATAATGAGTTTTATAAATTAATAATTGAGTGCGCCTTATAGAGTGAAGGTCACTTTCAGCAGTTGGAGCCAGGACAACAGACAAAGTGTGAATAATAGAGTTATCTTCCCCTCAAAGATAAGATGGGATTGATAGTGCTGTAAGATAACTCTATGGGAGTGAATAGCAAGGTGAAAGCATTTCGGACTAGCTGACATAGACCTCTTTCACCCAAAAGTAGAGTGTATGTGCTCATGACATTGAGAAAAAATGGAGGTCATTTAGCATGTCATCTGATGAGAAGGGATGAGAACAGCCAACGGCAAATGTCATTCTCTGTTGGTGTTGGTATTATTTATGAATTTCAAGCATGTTTAAAAGGGTGCGGCCTGAAAGTGAGAGATACAGTAGAAGACACATGTGCCTTGTAAGTGAAGTGCGTCTTATAAGTGAATGTACAACCAGTGTGCCTTATAAATTGAGATTTGTTTTAAATAAAAAATATCCACTCTCACCTATAAGATGCGCGTCCCAGTGCCAGTGGTATAAATAAAAATATTTTTCATTGTTTTTTCAGTTTCTTTGATCATTTTAGAACTTGATATTCAGTTTTTGAACATTGAACTAGAGCCTCTGCGAAATAGGTCTATGCCATATAAAAAAGCCTAGAGATCATTGATATTAGTTGGACTGCTAACAACAGCAAGCAGCAATGGGGTGTTGCAATTGTACAGTCTTTTGTTTTTGATATTTTGCCACAATTTTATCTACAAAAGCGACACTCACATGCAGTTGCCAGACATCTCAGCAGACAGAAAACGAAAATCATGGCCAGACATATGTCGTCATTTTTCACAGTCATTTTATCTAGTTAGCGATATCTAAAACTCCCAGATATAAATGCAGCAAAAGACATGCTCCAGCCATATTTCCGAGAGCCAATAACGGAAGCCATTCAGTTGCTGGTCGGTTGAGATACAATGCAGTTGAGAACATCATTAATTCAAATCTTTCAAAATCTGAAAGTTGTTAGTGTTTCTTGAAAGCGGTTTTCCTTTGCAATTACAGCTTCCAATGATATCAGTTGAAGCCAGGGGCGGCTGGAAAAACATATGTAAGCGGAAGCCAAAACTGTCCGGGCGGTGCGCGGAATTTTTTTGGTGGCTCGACTACCCCCTTTTCATAGCTTGGCTCCCCTCTTTTAATAAGGGTGGCTCCCCCCTTCCATGCAACATATCAAATTGAAGCATTTTAAGTGATTAATTCACTTAGAGCTATTAAAATTGTGAAAGGGATAAATAAATTATTAATTATTAGTTTCAGAGTATACATATAATGACTTCAATTATTTAATAATTTATATTAATTAAATAAATAATTATATTAATATTTAATTATTAATATATTATATTTTATAAATATTTAATCAATTAATTTAAATGCTCTCCACTGACTTGCTATTTTGGCTTAACCAGTAATCCAGGATGCTACCACAGCAGCTGCTGATACCGCTACTATTGTGATGCTAAACTAGTAGTAGGATCTTGTACTTGTAGTTGGTAGGTGTAGGCTCTCCACAGATTTGCTACCAGTCTGAACAAGAATTCAAAATCCTGGAACTGAAGGACTCAATTTATCATCATAATAAATAATATATTGCAATAGTGATAGAGTTCATCGGAGTTGTCCTCTTTAGGGGGGATAAATCCTGTTTTCTTTTGTAATAGGTTTAGTTGGTGATTGTAGCTTAATGTTTTTGCTTGTAAGGAAGGGGGAGCCATGGCTCTTTGGGCACACCCTAAATCCGCCCCTGCCAACTATACTATGTGCCGAGTAAATTCCAGCACCATATAATATGAAAAGCAGCTACATTTATGCCAAATTTTATTCATTCATTTAATCTGGAGTATAAATATGAATATAGTGTAAATCACAGCCCTGAAATAATAATAATCTGAAAACACAATATAATATCATTAATAATTGATAAAATATTCGAAATTCCATTCCTACCAGGGGCGGCTGCAGAAAACATGTAAGGGGGGAGCCAAATCTGTCTGCGCGGAGCCACTTAGGTGCAATAATGCAAATTTTGAGCTTAGCTTAGTTCTAGGATGTGGTTTGGGGGTGTGACTGCACCTTATCAGGAGAAGACAACTTCCCAGTCTACAATATTTTTCTAGTACCCTAGTTATTTGCAAAATGCTCAAGTTTGCACCTACCTCTGCGGAGCGCGGAAAATTCTCTTTGGTGGCTCGAATTTGCACGTATAAACAATATTGCATAAACAATTATTAATTAATAAATCATAATCCCTAAAATGAACAGTTAACTTTCAGCTACAGATTTGAGGAAGTTGTCAGCCCTCTGTATATCTCTGTAAAGTGTGTCCAGTTAGCCACGCGAAACAACTCAGCGTTATATAGTTTTGCTAAGATAACACACAACTAAATGTGTATAAATTAGCTAATATACCAAATGTTTCGTTGATATAGATTGTAGTCAATGTACTGTAAAGTGCAAGGAAGGTAAAAGCTATAAGTCCTCATGGAAACAATATAGAACAAATAATCTAGATCCAATAAAATATAAACATAAAAATTGTGTAACATTGATATATTCAACAAACATAAAATTTAATATATAAAAATCAAACAAATATAGAATTGAGATAACCAGTCTGATAAATCTATTTTTAGACACCCAAGCTTATCATAATCTGGGAGGCACTGATAGCTTAGCACTGATTTAGCTTGAGCTGCATCAGCTGGTTTTGATTCAATGTTACATGTGCATGTGCCTGAGTTGCAGACAGAAATAATACACATTCGTTATGTCAGAGTTGTCCTCTTTATCAGTCAGAGAATCAATTGTTCAAAGCAATACCATATTTTATCACACAAAATAATAGCAATAGTTGATGTGAATGCATTGTGACCAAGTCAGGTGGCAAAGTATCTAGTTAATAGCAGTGGGTCTTTGGTCATTGAACTGATCACATCATTCGAGCTACTATAGTACTCTTATTTACTCAAGTAATGGATATAAGGGTTAGATGTGGAATATCTATTGAGCAATGTTTGCAGTGGTGACAGACCCACTGTGGGGTGGGGTACTAAGGAGTAAGATGAGACTAATTTGACAGGAAAGGCCTACCAAGGAGAACTTTAACATGTCGGGAGCCTATCAGGTAGGGCTGGGAGATATGGTCATTGAATTGTGACACTGTTAATTCTATAGACTTACTGAGGGGAGGGGGAGGGGCTTACGGGAAGTTGTCAACCATTCCCTTCTTTTTTAATAACAAGATATCAGAGTTGGTACTTGATTCAGTACAATCCTAACAGGTGCCTTAACAGGGAAATTTGTTGGAATGTGGTCATTCAGATGGTCCCTGGGTATAGCATCATCGTTAGGACCAACATAATCTAACGATGATGTTATACTGAAAGGGCGCACATTGTAAGAACACTACTAAATCCTTCCTTCTAATGCCAACCCCACACATCCCGGTAGTGAGGATATGTTGTTGGAATTAGTGTGCATTACTGGGAAAATCTAGGTCAACACTAGAAATCGTTAAATAATAAGTCTAGGAAAAGAAGACACTTCACAAATAGTTCTAACTCTCATTACTATAATTAGGACATGAATGAGTTCTAAAGATCTACTAGAAGAGTTTATTTTCAGAGTTAGCCAAGAGATCATTGGTTCGGGTTGTATCCAGGGAAGAAGTGCAGCTTTCTGCCATTAGTAAAGAAACACTCATCTGTTGGTTGTTGTCCCCCTTGTGTAACATCCCACTGCCGGGCATTCAATGCTTTCTTTCTAACCTTCTTTTTCACCTGCAACAGTACTAGTGACGTTAATCATAATACATGTATAATGTAAAGAGAAGGACCAAGTTATTGTGTTATATCAGATTAGAATCCTTGGACACTATAATATTACCATAGTTATCCACAATAAACTTTCTGGGAGCTCCGCCCACCACTTATGTGAGCTCCGCCCACATTTTAGGTTATTTTACAACTCCAAAACTACCAGAGAATTTTTTAAATAGTTTTCAACTAACAGTTTTCAACTATGGATTGCCATACAATTAGAAGGACACATACAAGCCACTAAAGTGGAACTGCATTCCAATTATGAGATATAGATATACATGTAGGTGGTAAAAAGTATTCAAAGTCATATAGAATTGCATCGGACATTTGGGTACTTGACACCAGAAGTGGCTACATTGAATATACCGATCATGTGTTTTCAAGTTGACCACACATTGACCACACACACCAAATTGAGTTGACCACACATCTAAACAGTATTTACAGCAAGTATTTGTATATGTAGTAGGCACACCTTGGGGAACCCCTACACACCTTGGGGCAAGTGGCTTGAGCTTTATTTGCTTACAGCTCTAAGCAATCTATTTACTATGGCATAAAACAATGAATGGACGCAAGCAATATCGCAGTATTTACAGTAAGTATTTGTATATGTAGTAGGCACACCTTGGGGGAACCCCTGCACACCTTGGGGGAAGTGGCAGAAGCTCTACAATATTTAATGAGAATAAAATTAAACCAATTCAATTGTTGTCTGGCTGTGTACAGGTATATTGGTCTGATATCGCTTCTGTTTGTCTGTATTGGAGGCGGCAATTTGTCTCTCCAGTCATTTGCATCATCACATTCATTAATAGTGTTGAGACCATGACACGTTTCACATTTACATTAAATACAAAAAATATCCTACAAACCAGAGGTGAAAAACTAGTCAAATTTACAAGTTTTCAAATTCAGCGTGAAACTAAACACAGTTAAAGGGATAGTTCACATTGGAGAGTATATGTGGTGCATTATTACCATTACTGTGTTCTTGCTAGAATAAATTTGCCACCATATAATGGTCAACCAATGTTTCAGCTATCGCTTGGTACCTAATTTGTTAGGATTGGACCACAGCTAAGCTCACAGTATTAGAATTTGTAAGGCATGTTTTCAGCAATTTTCGACAGAAATAGGAGAAGTTGTCTCCTTCCGGCAATAAAACGTTATTACCCAATAATCTGGAAACTCGAAAACGTCATATATTTGACCTTATTTCCACTGCTTAGAATTATTTCATTGCATAAAAGTATATTCCAGGGGTATCTCCTCATACACCCGCAATAAACGATGGCGCGGCTATCTGTCTTTATAAGTGGGAAATAGCGAGACCCCAGTTCTCCCTATATAGTGTTTACACATACACGCATGCGCCACATTTTGGTTCCAATTTCTGTGAACTCCTATATATAGTGGATCACAGAAATTGGAACCAAAATTTGCCGCAATTTTGGTTCCAATTCATTGCGTCAATTTTAAACTGGTACAAAGGGCAGCTATTATATATACAGCACTGGAAAAATTGCTAGTATATAAGAGTCGCACCGAACTTTACCCCAGTATAAGAAGTGACATTGAAAGAGGAAGTAGTAAGAAGTTGAAGGAACAGAGAGTCTCTGGAATATCCATAAGCATATATACGTATATATACCTATAGGAATATCAAGCATCTCCCAAAGTTGGAATATATCTTGCTACAGAGCCAAGCTGTGACGGTTTAGCAATTTACTAGTAACATTTAGTTTCCTCCCAGAGGAAGTTCAACGAACATCTATTAACGTATTAACACTCCAACGTCCAACTCTACTAGCTGTATTTTCTTCTCTCAGTAACAGGTAAGATTAAATATTTATGTGTACAAAGTTAAATGTTACTAAAGCAATAAGCATACATAGGCAAAGTATGAAGTATTAGTATAGAGATCATGAAAATGTGTGCATCAACAACCAACAACAGTGACTTCAATAAACCGTTATCGGTAGAAGTAGGATAATTGATAAAAAGTGTCACCAGAAGCGTCAAGTTTAAAATATATTTGGAAAAATATATTGAACACTTCAAAATTGAAAAGTATTCAATATATTTTACCGAATATATTTGACACCATGATCTTAAAACATTTTTAAAAGCATGATTTTTAAACATCATTTAAACATTTCGCTGATGACACTTGTTATTGTAAAACTTGTAGCTCAAGTACATCTTTTTGAGATAATTAAATAATTAAACAAATAATTACCTTTCTGCCTCTTTTCTTATTGACTCGATAGCAATATCTAGAATGTGCTCAGTGCCTATGCCCTCGTACCCTAACAACACAAAGCCAAGACAATTTATAAAATAGATGATCTGTTCATTGAGTTTCAAAAATATAGATAGAAATATGCATTTGTTCTAATCCTGCTGTTACTGAGCTCCAATATTTATGGCAAACGTTGGCTAGTATTTGATGTATTGATGTACATTGACTGCCGATTGGTATTGATGTGAAATGGAAATTTGCATCTTACATTTTATCTTTTTATACTAAAACTCCATTAAAATGAAAATTGATATCACAATTCCTTAATTTAAAGGATGATTTCAAATTATTTAAAAATAGATTTATAAAAAAGTTATGGGATATATGGGCCGCAATTAGCTAAAATAATAATACATTCTCATCTACACTCATACAAGTTACTTTTTCAAAGTATTTTCTAATAAAGATAAAAATCCAATAACAAATAACAAAACTATTGAAAGTTGGACATGCTTACCAAGAGCCCAATTGTTTCCCCTGCCTCTTTTACCAGAAATAATGTTACTCTCCCTCATTGTCTGTGTTACTCTACAATAATCACCACAGATATGCAGGAGCTTGATCGGGGAAAATAATAACAGTATTTTCCTGAGAAATAGCTATGATAGATGTATATTTTTTGTAAATTATACGTTTTGCTCGATACTCGGTACATACCCATAGGCCTAGGCCATGCTCAGGCCAATGCATTTCATAGTCAACAGTATTTCATCAAATCAGTAGCAAACTAATCACAGTTAAGTACATCGACAGCAATATAATAGTAATGTCATACCAATCAAAAAGCAGTGCTGGAGGATGCCATTTCTAACTTCAATGTACGCAGCGCCACGCTCTAAGTAAACATCCCATTCCACACCAAATATTTGGAGACGATAAGAATGTCAAAAGTGTGCAAAGTATGTATATGTATATATAAAAGATAATGTTCAAATCGACATAAATTAAAGTATTCAGCAAGTGTTACTTGCTACATCTTCTAACAAATCCTCTGTTCTCTTCTGATATCATATTGTAAATATATTAACACATACGTGACTTTCGTCCGTCCTCTGTTAGAAGTGACTTTACAGTGAACCTTATCAAGCTTTCCTACAACCTTCGTCTCAGTGTCTATCATTACCGACCTACGATACTTCTCACAACAATCTCCCCTAAGAAAAGCAGCATATTTTAACATCCTCAAACGTATTCATTGTGCTGCCAATTTATCACAATTATGGTAAAGGATAAATCATACAGTAAAATGAACGGATTACAACATTCAATGCATGCCGCCGATTTTGGCTAGTACAAATAATTATCTTTAAAATTATTTCTAAAATCGCTGAATGGGATATAATTATTATAAAAGAATGCATTTACACCAGGTCATCTCCACCTTTGAATAATCAAAGTCAAGACAAGTCAAAAACGAGTAGTGTTAATTCAGAAGCCAGGGAAATCTAAAATTGAGGCATAGCCTGGGACTGTCAAACCCAACCAAGTTGAAGTTGGGCTCAGCAGTTTGTCTTCCGTCTCGCACATGCTTGCCCAATCATAATGGGTAGGCTTACGTTTATTCACTTTTTCTTAAATTATACTTTCTTGGATCACTACAGCATTAGTCGTGTAGAATGCGCAGTTCTGGACAGCTCCGTTTCACGGAGAAGATTAAAGAATAATTATAACTAACCGAAGCTGTTCAATTGTTTTTGTTTTTAATTCCGTCTCCATTCCGGAACCTAATTGTCTCCATTAGGCTCCGGAGCCTAATTGTCTCCATTAGCCTAATTTTCTCCATTCCTGGTCCATTTATCAAAAGCCTAATGCTTTTGATAAATGGACCAGGCAACTGGATAGCAAACATCATAAAGCTGTTGAAGTTGTATTTAAAGACTTTTCGAAAGCTTTCGACTCCATGCAACCTATACAGCTTCTAACATCACTTGAACAATTGGGAATAACAGCAGATGTAAACAAAACTATCACTTGACTTTCGATATGGACGTAAACAACGTGTCAGAGTAAAGGACACCAGATCTCCCTATTCCACCATTAAAGTAGGCATACCTCAGGGCACTCTGCCTGGGCCTATGTTTTGGCTAGCATTTATAGACACATAACCAACCACCTATCTGTTCAGAAATAGTTAAATATGATGACGACATCACCTGCTCAAACCCTATTTCAACATCAGAAGATAGCCAAGCAACTGATATCATTAACTGGGGGCTTGAATGGTGCAATGAAAAATCTATGCATCTGAACCTACAGTAGATAAAACTAAAGCAATGGTATTAACTTTAAGTTGCAGCAGTATAGCTCCATCTCTACCATGCTTGCCAGTTGAGCTTGTTGATAGCTGGAAGTTCCTGAGAGTTATAGCTGATAAGCACTTAAATTTTAGTGAACATGTTGATTATATTGCTAAAAAGGCCAACAAAATATTTTATAGCTTGTTGCAGCTAAAAAGATTGGGAATAGTTATTGACAAATTATGCCTTTTTACACTGCTAATATTCGTCTGTACTGACTTATTGTATTCCGTCATTTTACAATTTGTTATGCAAATACCAACTTGAATCCATGGAGCGGGTGCAAAAACTCAGTTCTAAGATAATGCTACCCCAAACAGACAGTTACACTGCTCGATTAGACATTTTAAACTTGCCTAGACTTGATGTATTTAGTGAAAATATTTTTAAAGCACATTTTTCGAAAATTTTAAATAACCCAATTCATGTACTGCAGCCTCTCATCCCTGATAGGCAGTCAGAATGCCCACACTCTGCCAGACTAAAGGACAGATCTTCAACAAAGACACGTACCTCAAAAAGAAAGAAGTCATTTTTCTACAGTATGAATATTTTATAAACACTGTTTTGACCATCATCTTTTGTAATTATTATGTTCAACAGCATACCATTTTATACTCTTTTCTTTATATAACATCATTATTTTTTAGTTTTCATAACGTTTTTTATTGTCACTAACTGAATTATATAGCTTTTACCAGTTTATTTCGGTGGATATTAAATAATTATTTAAATCTCTAAATGTGCATCAAACAGAAATATTTCCGGGCACTATTAGTAATGGTGTCATATCCATCGCCTCCTGCTTTGTCGATCTAATCATTATTATGTTACTACTTCTAGCATTAGTAGTGGTATAGTTACTACTACTTCTAGCATTGGTAGTGGATTCAGAATCGATATATTAGCTGAAATCAGAGTCTGAATCAAACAAACTGCAGTAAAAACCTCATCTGTCAGAGTTCAAGCTAGGCTGTACACATACAGGGTCTACCCACGTCGGTGCAAACTTGAGTATTTTGGAAACAACCGTCGCTCTAGAAAAATAATGTAGACCAGGAAGTTATCTTCTCCTGATAAAGTGCAATAACGCCTCAACCCCAAAACCTCAAACCACATCTTAGAACTAGGCTAAGCTTAAAATTTGCATATTTGCACCTAAGTGGTTTTATCAGTACCCGTTATAATGTAGTAGTACTGAAAATATTAAAATAATACTGAAATAGAGTTGAAACTGGGAACACAAACGCAACAATTTAATAATTTCAATTGGAATGCCAAATTAAGTTCAAATTGCCTTTAGCCTTGGTTACAGCAAAACAAGTCCAGAATTACGTTAAGTAACTTGCCTGATGTGTAAAACAGTCAGCACCTCAGACTAGGCAACTGAAACAGAGCTTCCACTTATGATTAGGGGTGGAACGAGTCACCTGACTCGATTCGGCTCACGAGTTTGTATTGGTCGAGTCAGCTGCTTCGGCTCACGAG
>JAOQGN010147162.1:0-11393 GCA_027564295.1 Himantozoum antarcticum
TGCAAAGCTATTTCCTATTGACTGTTATCGGTTATTCTGTTGTGGACACGGATCTCTCTGGCCACATGCTACAGCCATTCCGTTTTACGGCGCAATCACGACACCAATGAGGTAAGTCGCAATAACTTCTGTACAGGTCTACAGGCCTTTACATTATTTTTACTGCCACTACCATTCCTGACTGAATGTACCTCATTTTCTTGTACTTATAACAATAATATAATCATTTTTAATGAAATTTCTATTTGTTACAACATTAATCCCACAACGGTCTGGAGTTTATGGTGACACACACTAAGAAAAACCAGGGCCAATCAATATCAGAAAAACACCAAAAATCCCATAACTGTTTGGATACTTTGCGTTGCATCTGGTTTAAATTACACTTCAAAATAATAGAAATCAAACTTTCAAAGACTTGGATAACCTAAACATGTGCATAAATGCATAATCTTACCTTAGAAATGAACAGATAAAACAGACTCTAACTTTGATAAATACTAGACTTTGATCGTCATTCGCAAACAGCTATTTTATGAAATGGACAATTTGACTGACATAGCATGCCCATAATCTATGCTTTGATAGTTTTATTCATTTCGACTTTTAGTCTACATTCCATCTATTTAAAACACCTATTACTTATCAACATTTCTAACTACGTCGCTCATTTTGTCTAGGACACATGCTAAAGCCGATCCTTTTCCAGCATGTTCACATGCACCACTAACCATTAGCGTCGTGAAATTTCATAAAACTCTATAGAAATTGGCCATTTTATGACGTTGTTACGAGGTTTGTACTACAGCATATAACGCTTTATCATCACAACCTCTAAACTAGCAGACAATGTAAGATCATCAGAATGATAGTCGATGAGATTATTCGTATTATAACCGACACATACATGTAGAGTTATCTTTCCAAGAGAGCAAATATAACTGTTAAATATAACTAATCAAAAAATAATAAGGTCATAATATTGGATCATAACATAATGTCAATTTCACTAAAATTATTATACTACTAACTATCACCACGACTATCACCACCACGACTATCACCACCACGACTATCACCACCACCACTATCACCACCACCACTAACACCACTATCACCACCACTACCACTACTTAGTAGGCCTACTATTGTTACCACTACCATTCTAGGCAGACTGTTACAGTCTGTCAGGAATGGTAGTGGTAATCTAACCTAAGTAAAAGTAAATGAGAGACATTACCACATTTACTTTTACTATTAAGAGAATACTTATTAATGACATTTCTATTTGTTATAAGATCAATTCTCTAATTTAATTCTCAATATTCTCACTTTGGATTCCAATCTGAGACATTGTAAGTTATATAAAATCTCACTTTCTAACTACCACTCGGCCTCTCTGGGCTGTAGCTACGGTTCCCAGTGCACTTTTAGCATATACTGTCAGCAATGTCTGATATTAGGTAGCAATACCTGATGGTAGCAATACCTGGTGACAGGAGACTAAACTCGAGTTAAGTGCAAAAAGTATATTTTTGAAATAAGAAGTACGCTAGTACAAAAATGCAGGTGGAAAAGTTGTCTCCTCCCGACAATGCGCAATCACGTCCCTAACTGAAACCGCCAACCTTAAAACTAAACTAAGCTGAAAATTTGCATTGTTGCACCCAATTGCTAAAGCCAATGCTCACATTAGTGTGGTGATTAGTTGTAAGTTGCAACTCACCGTCCTGCACATCGAAGCTCATAGATCTGTGTTTAAAGTCATCTCCCAGCAGGTCATTGGTAACAGCTGAATAGAATGTCGACTCTAGACTGGTATCCCTCTTCAACTCATTCCTCACATTGTTCCTCCATACAGGCATGTTTAGTTCAACCACTATAACTTGACCCACAAGCTAAAACAAATAAAACTTGTAAGCCTATAAAATATTCTAAAGAAATTATTTAGTTTGAAACGTAACTTTCATATTGACACAGCAGTCGACATTCCACAACTAGAGTGATACAACAATCAATATGCCACAACTACAGTGACACATCAACCGACATGCCACAACTATATTGATGTAACCACGATCATGCCACAACTACGTTGACACAACAATCGACATGCCAGAACCAGATTGACTAAATATTAAACGTTAAGATAGCAAAGCACAAGGCGTATAGGAGATTCAGGGGTCTCTAAGCAACTCAAATTGACCTCTAGATGATTCAAGGTGACCTTAGCTAAATTGGACTGCAGAGTAGATAGATGTTTAGCTGCAAGTGGACCCATGATATGCACAGGAAAGCGACAAGAGGACACACATGTCTGTAACTGTCTATTTAGTAGACAATAATTATGATTATAAAAACATGATATAACAGGTAGCTATGCCTCACCTGAGCCAACACAGCAATCAGTCGTACTTGGTAGTGCACCCATACTGGTTAGATCTGTAGACTGTGGAGTGATGCCTACACGTACAGTTTCTGCATTGTTCCAGTAATGGTGCATGTGCGACAGCCTTGTAGTCTGTATTAGGCCTCAATGCTGTAAGGTAACTTACCTGTAGCCTGCATGAGACATCAATGCTGTAAGGTAACTTACCTGACAATAGTTGAACCTCTCTACAGCGGACAGAGCCAGTCTACCGGTGGAATATGTCAAGAATATCCGATTGTCCACAAATCTACAACAATAGAGATGGACAGTAAGCATTTTGTAGAACCCTGGCTGTTCTAAACCACACACATTGTTGACAAGTCTGTGTTCTAACTCATGAATGAAATCCATCGAATAACATAAATAATGATGTATACATTTAAAATATCACATGATGTCTGTAATTCAAACATGCAGCAATAACAGCCATAGTGTAAAAGCAATCCACATGCAGATAGTATACTACAACGGCTACAAGGCTACAACTAACTTTATTAAGTGTATGTCAAGTGTGAATGGATGAAGCCTAAACGAACTACAATGTTAAAATTAGTGGTGGCATGTATAAGAATTTTAAACTTCTAAATTTTAACTGCGATTAATCTTAGTGTAGTTGTCATCAATATTTGCTTAATCACTCATATTAGGTTATTAAATAGCTGAAATGAAATTAATTTGAAGGTTTACTCTTGCTAAATAAATCGCATGAAACCATTGTCTTCAGTAACAGTGATCAGTAGCAGCGCATGGTGGTACTTGAATTCTTGATCACATGCACTACATACTGCATTTGGCTGTTGATTTGCTCGCATCCTTGTCCTTGAAAATACAGAACATCAAACACAGCTACACTAATATGCGCCAAACACAGCTACACTAATATGCGCCAAGCTGAATTACTATATAGCACAAGTCTCATGATGTTATTAATTTCAGGTTCTGCGATTAGCTTTACCGACCTACAAAACCTAAAACTTACGTTTGATGGCGTGAAACTCATGCTGAAGCGGATGCCGAAAGATAGGAACACTATTCACATTGCAGAAATGTATTCCCCATTGTAGCAATTTTAAATGAAAAACAGGATTGATTGAGGATTTAAAAAATCGAGTCAACTTAATCTGGAGAGTTTTAAACGAATTAATTGCGCTTAAAGTCCTAGTAACCTTAAGGCCTATACCTAGCTAGAATGATGTCCCCCACTTCTGCAAACATCTCCAGTACTTTATCTGCATTATCTTCAGATAGCATGGCATTATCTGTGCTGTAGACAATGACGGTGCTGTCTGTAGGTCCCTCCTCCTGTACAACAGCCTCCTGCACTTTGTCCTTCAACTTCTTATCCACCTTTAGTACTGAGAGGTCAATGAGTGCAGCCACTGGTCTATAATGAAGATATATAGCAGAGCAATGTGAGCAGAGACCTGACTGCGATGTCTAAATATGTAGCATATCTGAAATGTAATCAATATGGCAGAGGGACGACATCTGATGCACAGATGGAAAAGGTGGCTTAGAGCTTTACTTAACTTATATTTACTTCTTAAAATTCAAAACTACTGAAGTTACAATCTGAATAAATTATTGTGAGTTTTCTAAAAATATGGAGAGACTTGAGAAAGTACACAATTATGCACTCAAGTTAATTTGTGGACCTGATTTTAGTTACGATGAAAGACTGAAAATGGCTCAATTTTTTAGTGTTAACGATATTTATGTGCAACGGAGAGCTACATGTAATATATTAAACAATATCATAGAAGATGATTGCTGCCTATACAGAATTATTATTCAACTCCACCGCAATACTAATAGAAGATCGAATAGCAATCACAAGAGCTCTACCTTCAGATTTAGTACGAGAACAGAACTTGATAAAAAGAGATTCCTTTTAAAAAACTTTTTACAGTATGATAATTAATGGAATGTTTTTAATTACTGGTATTAGCTATCAATTTTATTGTTATGATGTCACGTCGGCACTGTGTCATTGATGTAAATTATAAATACAATAATACATTATATAATAATGGGGTATTTTTTGTAAAGTTACACTAGTAACTACACTCTTTTTAAAAGGTTCACACTTTAATTTGGTAGAAAATATAGCACATGCAAATACCATACCTGTGATCAGATGTCTTTAGTTCAGCTCTGTTATAAACCAGCAGTTTGCCAGAACTCCATCGATCCTCATCTATTCCAATTATCTTATTCCTTTTCCACAGACATCGATCAGTCCAAGAAGGAACTCGAGCCTTTTCGCTAGTGTCGTAATCATCACAAAAATTATCATACTTATATGTAGGTGCAAAGCTGGTTACTCCCTCTTCGTAATCATGGAATACCTAATAAGGAAAAATAACATCTAAATGTTAGTGGCATGTAGTCATTGGACAGTAATGACTCTTACTGTCATTTGATATGAAGATGCCGCAGACAAATTAATATTAACTCAATTAACTGAAACAACATACTACCAAGCAGCAATAGGGCGTGTACCGCTATACTAAATAACACACTCCTCTAAGAGAATTAACTTAAGACTTTGTACGATAATGTAATTATTGAGTATTAGCATTGACTATAATGTCGTTCATGCTCTAAGCTTCCAAACACTAGCCAACTGTTCGCGATCGACATCATTAAAATTTGTGTTAACTAAGATACCAGTGCTGGAATTGTTGGGAGTAGGTCCACACGTTTCTGGTTAACTAATTTATATAAAATGTAATGGGACAAAAAGTTTGGGAGTTCCGTCTGCATGGCCGCATGGGGCAATTATAATAGTAATAGCAGGGATTTCATCAGTGACAGTAAAATAGAGTGTGCCAGATTAAAGTAAAACTCCTTGTAGAGTAGGCTATGAATGCATATAGGGAACAGAGGCGGCAAGAACATAACAGGGAAGAAAAGCCCACCACTAAGATAAGTGAGTTCAAATTTCATAAGTAGTATATAATGAGCAGAAAGAAACGTTACAGAACTCTGTTCACGTGAGCACATTATAGAGGTAGTACTTGTTACAGTGAGTACTGACGATGCTACAACAATGTGCAGAAGGTGCATGGCTTCAGTTTACATCTTCTTTGGTATAGTAAAATTGGTGTAATTACTGTAATGAAGTACATGTACAGAATTACACGCCTGTATACAGTAGTAGCAACAACTCAGTTAAATCTGCAACAGTCATAATTATGATACAATACACACACAGCACACAATACTTACATTGCCATCTGTTCGTTGTTTCAAGAGCTGATCTGCAGACTGAAGTGCAGTCCAATTACCATCCTTGATCAGCATCTCCGCTTCGGACTTGGGCAGATCTATTCGGTAATTAAAGTCACCAACCCAGAATACATAGTCATGATGCTTCAATGTTACACCCTGCAATACGAACACAACATGGCTATCAGTGCCAGGACTCTGCTTGTACAAAGACTAGACATGTCCCATTTCTCAAATTCTAACTCCCATTTCCATTTTGATTCTCACTCCCATTTCTCTCCTCAATTCTCAAAAGTGATTTTCTCCTTAACAACACGTTTACCAAAAGTACAGTCTGATAGCCAATGCTATTCGCGAAGAATAGACAAATTTTTAACAGGAGTGAGAACCCAAAAAAGGAAGAAGTCCTTTTCTTTTACAGTGTGAACCATTTTGTGTAAGAACTCTCAGTACCACCCTATTCTTAGCCCACCGTTTAATTTCAGTTGTTGTTTTATTTTATTTATATATTATCCCATCTAGATGGAAACTATGCTTTTTATGTATTGTAGGCCTACATCCAATGTTTTAAGCAGTTGTAAATAAACATAAACATATAAATATATGAACATAAGCATATAAGGACCTATAGCATATAAGCATATAAGAACCTATAGCATATAAGCATATAAGAACCATGCTACAACAGATTGCAACTTGACCAAATTGCCACACTAATAACTGTTTATCTAATAGTGGAGATTATCACACTCGGTGATCAATAAATTTATTTACATTTTTACATTTCTATTAGTAGTTTAACATCATGTTTTATGAGATATAATTAACAGCCATTACACACCCTAGCAGGAGCAGATAGCGTACAACTTACCAGTGGAAATGATATCTTGTTACAGATCTCAGCAAAGTCTGCATTGCGTTCTTTTATCGCACCTTGATGTGCGGAGAAATGTGCACATACAAAGCAGAGGGAGCTGTTGTGCAGCATGAATCTAATGGCTACTGCTCCCTTGTTACCGGTGGCACCACCTAAACCTGTCTTTACACTGTCAACAGCAACATCTCTACAAAAACAAAGCATTAGATTATAATGTACAGAACGTTGCAAACATTCTGTATACAATGCAAGACATTCTATTCTTGGCAAAATAATCTATGGAAGTTAGAAGTCTCACTCTTAGTTTGTATTGCATTTGTACTGTATGTTACTGTTAGTATTAGTATTCCGTGGCATTGTTCTAAGCTGTTGTAATCAAACAGCTGAGCTTGTCCAGGTAACCCACCTGGCCTCCAGCAGATTAAATTTTGGAAAGCAACTCAGGACATGCAAGCAACTCAGGACATGCAAGCAACTCAGGACATGCAAGCAACTCAGACGCTGCAAGCAACTCAGGACATTCAAGCAATTCAGGACATGCAAGCAACTCAGGACATGCAAGCAACTCAGAACATTCAAGCAACTCAGGACATGCAAGCAACTCAGAACATGCAAGCAACTCAGGACATGCAAGCAACTCAGAACATGCAAGCTACTCAAGACATGCAAGCAACTGAGGACATGCAAGCAACTGAGGACATGCAAGCTACTCAAGACATGCAAGCAACTCAGGACATGCAAGCAACTCAGGACATGCAAGCAACTCAGGACATGCAAGCAACTTTAAGGTTAGCAATGTTGCGCAAGCATTCTTAGCACAGGAAAAGTTTTCACTGCAGTGAGAATCGAACCAAGGACTTCAGAAGTGAAGAGGTGCGGTGAGGTGCCACATCCCTGCTTGATTGTGTTAATATCAGTTGCCCCATTAATTATGCAGTTGGACAACATTCAGCATCGTCAGTGAAAGAACTCTATTCTACGACACATTGACTCATGTCATTTTTATTATATATCAAAATTACTTTTGAATATGTAATAAAAATGAGATTTGACATTTAAGGAGGCTTTTAAGCAACAATCTCTTTGATTCACTGGAGTAGTATTTCGCCTAGTATTTAGCTTCATTAGCTATTTCATGCCGCCTGCTAAAGCTAGAACTGAATACTAACTATGGCTGGGTGCCTAAATTAGCTATGCCATTAAACAAACACATGAGCAACTTATGTTGCTCATGTGTTTGTTACCCCATTACCAACTTATGTTAATTTGATTTTCTTATATTTATAATATTATCACCAATTTAGTTGATTAGCTTATTTTAGTACAATATCAAATCATGATGAAAAGTTACATAATAAAAAATATTTATCTCATTTAATTTGGGTTTTAGATTAAAAGCAATGACCAATTAAAAAACAAGCATAGTTGACCTAATTAATATACTTCAATCCTCATGTCGTGTGAAATGTCGGATGTAACTAATTTCCGCTGCGTAATAACGCAAAGTCAGTCGAATTCAAAAACATAAGGGATTGAAATAGAAAAAATTCACAGATCTAAAATGTAACCAGCAATCTGCACAAGGTGACACAATTTACCGTATCAACAAAGTTGAAATACTGTGCTATCATAGTTTATTGAGTATATAACCTGGGACTGTCATGTCAGCTAATCCTGCAATGTCCAGCTTCTCTGAGTTTGGCAAAGGAGATGCAATGTGGATAAAGAGAGTCATTCAAACTAAGCATGCAGTAAGCAAATATTGTGTATTTCAGAACGTAATAAACTAATACCAAAACTAGAGTAAAATTCAAACAGTCCAGTTTCACCGATTTTCGAACCATTCAACAAACTCTTCTGTTCTGTTGGCGACAAAGCTTCAAAGAATGCGCAGCGAGCTAATTAGTTGAGAAGGTATACTCGTATTTATTTAGTAGAAATAAGCTGAATATCCTAATGGTGGTATTGAAATTATGTTTTCTTTTGTAGGAAAGGCAAGTAAAGATAGAAAAAAGATTGAAAGCCATATACACAGAGTATGAAAACTTACAGATCACTAAAAGTCAGCTTTCAAAACTACAGATTGCTATATTAACCGAGGTATGGAAGGGGTTAGTAATTGCTCCATAAAGGAAATGTGTACATTTAAATTGTGCATGCATCGCATATTTCATTTCATTGCACATTAATGCGCACTCACAGTCAGTCAGAAATACACATACGGTATTAAATACTAGAGCCGTACAAACTAAAATCCAGTGTGTAATAATACACAGATTATTACTATTTATATACAGTGCATTGTTTATTTGCTTATTTATAGACCGTGAATGCTGCTCCTATGGCAACAACTAAAGCTGTAAGAACAGTACATGAAATGACAAAAACATACTCCAAACCACCATGTAGCGCATCCAGAAAGGTAGGGGGTATGCTTAGTTATTATAAGAACTTTAGGAGTTGTCTCCTCATGAGCAGTCCTGACTGTTCATGTGCTGACAACTCCATGTGATGTAGAAGGTCGAGTATACAGGAGTGATCAATGACAAGTTTACAACAAATGATTTACCACAGCGCTGATGTTATCACTCTCATCGATGGGCGTTTTTAGCTAACCAACCGAATATACACCATTTATAACTTACACAGCATACATTATATTATGTGAACACTGAGTATTTGTCAAAAAGGGTGTGTGGTGAAAGATATGCATACAGTATTATTTTTATTCTACGATGTATATTGTATTGTATGTATACGGTTTTTACTGTATTATACGACAGTGGTTTGCATCCCACGTCTGCAATTATGGTACTTTTATAGTCTATAACCCGGTACTAACAATAACACCCGTTGTCACAACAAGTAATCAAATCAAACATTGAGCAAGGATGTTTTTCTTTTTATTTTCATTAGTAAGGTTTTAATACACAAATTGAAAGAAATCTGATACAATAATTGGTTCAAGAAGGATTCACTAATGACAAGTTGTGCAGCGGATTTACGCTCTATCTAACTTATTTAATTATCTGCTATCAAATATAAATTACACCAGGGGCCTATATAACAAAGAAAGCACACCCTACATTTTCAGAATTTTGCACCCTACAACTTAATGTTAGAAAAAAACTGACTTAAAACTGTCAAAAACACTGCAAGATTGCAATATAGGGGTTGTATCACTAAAATGTTCATAGAGAGAGAGAGAGAGTTCTAATTAAGCTAGGAAGGTGGGCTTTTCACCATTAGAAAGCCAAGAAATTTCTCTACAAGATAAAGCCATACACGACAATGTTGGTTGTGTCGTGACCCTTATATACGCTCCTGAATTACACATGAATACATCATATTTCACATGGTGATGCCAAACGTCAAAAAATATCTAAAATACTTCACACAAACAAATTACAATCAGGGTAATTATATCGAGTCTCATTTCTCTTTTTTATACTCATGTCAACCTTTGAGACTAATGTACAAATTAAATAATATTATTGTATAATAATTAACACAAGCTGAATATTATCTATCAATATTTTAATTTAGTACGAGTTAATTTTTGTAATTGTAGGAGAACGTGCTGAAAATAGGTGGTGATGTACACTCGAAATGTTGTCGATATCAGCAGTTTATTATGAGGGAACAACCTTCAACCATCACCAAAAAGTGAGAAATTCTGTTGGATAATTAATTTTTCCAAGAATGTTAAAACGTCCAAAAATGTTAAAATAAATGTGCAGAATATAAAATAAATGTGACTATCACTCTTCAACTTGTGAAACATCAACTTCACTGTTCAACTTCAACGCATATCTTCACCTATGTAATGATTATTATTATGACATTCTGCAGCCCCAGCGGCCGGCTGTTGTTGTCTCTCTAGTTAACACGACAAACCGTAATTCATTTTGTCAGCCCCTACTTCTATGATACCAGTTGGTATTGGAAATTATAGAAATTATTAAGATTTGAAATATAATGCCGATTTCGGACTGGATTGTGAATAAGATAAGAACATCACAGTTGATAGCCTTACTATTCCTGCGCATTATGGGGTCATTATATCATCTGTTATAAACTCAACCTCAAAATCCTTAAACCCCAACCACCAATCTATATCCTATAATTAACGACTTGATGACCTGAGTTTGCCTTTTCAGTTTAGCATATCATGGCGAGGTTGCAGAAGAAAGTGGAATGGAAAATGGAAAGGAAGCAGAGAATACGACACGCAATAATTTAGCAAGAAAGTAAAAAATTAAAAACACGAAGTTCATAGTTCATTTACATTGTCCAGTTAACACAATCCAACAACCTCTCTAATAGCAACAGAAAACTTTTTTAATCTCTGTCTTTAGTGCTATATTCTATAGCAAACATTTGGATTTATCTTCACAATATTCAAAGCAAGAATACCTAGGCAAGACATAATGGTCTACAGTGGTAACATGAACCGCCACAAGTTACACGTACTTGTCAATACTCGCAATTGTGTCCCGCTTATAACCTGAGAGTTTTTCCTCATTGCCCTTGTCAATTTCCCCCTCGAACTAATAATAGAGAGTTTTAGCACGGCGTATTCAGCTCGGAGGTGTCGTATAAACGCCTTCGATTGTCACGTGATGCACACATAAGTGTGACGTAGGACGGCATTGTCAGGAAGACGGCGTTTGTTTCGACGGCTAGGAGGCCTCCATGGCGTCGATGAAAACGCCGTCGGAAATCCTTTTTTTCAAGTGTTTCCAGAGCTTATAAATTTTCCTTTCCTAATATTTTTCTTTAGCTCTATAAACAACTTAACTCGGTTGGTTGACATTTAATATCACATTTTTACACTAGAAATAACCTGTAAAT
>JAOQGN010147273.1:0-11393 GCA_027564295.1 Himantozoum antarcticum
CAGAAGGGATAACTCCTATAGGCTTTGCCGATAGTCTCCTCATGCAGTATATCTTGGTCTTTACTACTGGAGTTATATACATCGGACTATCGGCTCTTCTCCATAATATGAGTTTACCCTCTCTGCTGATACTGGAAGATGGGTCTACACTTGTACAGTCTGCAGGCCAGGGCTATTGGACAAAAGGAGAGGGTAAGAATACATCTACATAACAATAGTTTGAAATAGATGTATGACACCACTTACATGTACATTACATCAACAACGAAACACTAAGAATATTTAACGAAATCTAGGGATTTGCACTGGGTTATATAGTAATGTAGTAAAGTGGTGGGGGTATAGTCGGCGCTAAATACACTAATAGAAAACGGATATGACATATCCAGCTTACAGCACCTGGCATAACCAGGATACTTAATAAAGCACATTAGATGAGGTGGTGGTCTATCCTGACACAACGTTGAACCCCTATGTTCAACGTTGTGTCAGGATGTGTCAGGAGGGGGAGGTATAACTCTATTACAATATGCATGAACATAAATACGGTATTGAGACATTATTTTATCGACACAGAAAGTAAATAGTAGATGCAACTTCGTAAATCCTAATAGATTATAGTGAAAGCGCTGCAGTGAGATTGGATAATGCAGCTTTATAGCGTAAATAGAACCAATTAGAATCTTGCTTTAGGGTTGTATTTCTCTTTTTTATATTAATGTCTTGATAAAATTCCTAATTGGATTGACCCGGCTAGGGCACGCTTCCAGCATGCCACAGAACCAAAAAGGAAGTTTACCAATTTTCGTGTGTATAACATAACAAAATGGATTACGTAGCATGTACATCAGGTACGTCCAGACCCGACCAAACATTGAATCCAGCAGTATCAAGTTGAGTTGTTGGTCTCTATCGTTGAAATCTGCTCCTTCCTTCGACTTCACTTTTGCCAACCAGTTTCTAAGGTTAAAATTTTCAAATGTCAAGATTGGCGACTCGGCTGAGTTGCTGTAAACACACCCTACAACTCTCTCACCGTAAACTCTCATATCATCCACATGAATTAGAATTTGATATAAGCATGATTGGTGACATTTCCGCATGAATTTGAAACGGAGACTTTGAGTTAAGGATTACGATACGATACTCACACATCTGTTATGTGTAATAACCTTACTGCTAGGAGATGGCATAAATTCTTCAAAAATACGCATGTATACACAGTGGAATTAAAAGTTAATCATTTCTAGATCATATTGATTTGATTTTTATTATTTGCTTTAATGTTACACAATATTAATAATATACTTTTGTTTCCTATGATAGATAGTTTTGTAAACTGATATTTCCAAACCTGTCCAATCCTGTTTATTATAAAGTTAAGGACAAGATTCTATAAGCTCCATATAGTGCGATAGTTGAGTGTACACTGGGGCTAGTGTGACTATTACCATAATGGCAGCATTCCTAGGCAATAATTTACAACTGGTGACTATAATGTGTTTAGGTGTCTCCACTGTTGGAATATCTTTAGGTAATATTTAGTGATTAAGGAACTTGTTTTCTCGTCTTCTAAATAAATTTAATGACTCCATTAAATTATTTTCTTTGCTGCTGGCAATTAATTAACTGGCTATCATTATACATGTAGTACTTGTATTACATGCGGTATATTATTACATTACATTACGTTAGGTTGCGTGATTGCGTTACATTGCATTGCATTTAAATTATGTTGCATTGCATTTACATTGCATATATATTGCATTGCATTGCATTTATATGATATACACTGTATTATATTATATTTTAATTTATTATTGCATTGTAATTATCATACTTTATTATATTTCACTAGTTATAATTATAATACATTAGCTAATGTTATGTTAATATAATTGAATGTTTAATACTAATCATTTCTGATAGTAATTTTGCTAACTCAGTGTATGGAATTTATTTATGTACCTGTCATAATTGATATGCATACATATGTAAATTGTCAACACCGAACAAATTAAATGCGCTCAAGGTTAGGTCTACATGCAGAGTGCCAGCTGGATTGAGCTTAGCTTGCCATTTAAATAATAAGTTGAACTGATGGTGTCTCTGATTTCAAGCTATATATATTTCTGTGGAGACGGATGTGCGTACTATAGCGAATAAAATAAAATAATAATATTAGAGCAAAATTTTGCAGAACTTATATTAGAAGTTATTTGTTGATTTAGAACACACACATTTTATGATAACTGGCAATACATACTCAACTTCAGAATGCTAAATGAGTGACAAACTCATCCCAACCAGCTGATTAGATGAATAAATTTATTTTAAATTTAATTTAATTAAATTAATTTATTTCTTATCAATTAATTTAATTAATTGTTAATTGTTAACTTATTAATTTAATAAATTAATTTCTTACCAAATATTTGTTGGTCAGACCAGCTAATGTACACATTGAGTGATGTACACATTAACTGATGTAAACATACTCAATGTACACATTGACTGACTACTCATTTTGAGTTCCTCATGATTGCCGTGCAGGAAGCTTCCCTATCATAATCATAAATGACGAAACGATTATTATTAAAGTGTTTACTCAATGAAATACCGAAATGTCACAACACTTTTCATACTTAGTGTTTAGTCCTTACAGTATTGACTCAACCTTAAGGAGTAGACTAACTGGATTGGTTATCTTCAGTTCCTCATTGGCAATGATGAATCTCGTTCCATTGCAAAATGCAAGACTTTGTTATTGGTTGATTAAAGCAGGAACTTCTGTGTCGAATGTATTGGGGAAAAATTACTGGTCCTGCTTGTGGCATATAATTAGGCATATTTAAGGTGATATCATGGAATTGTGTATTATTTTAAGGAATTCTCGCATGCAATGGCTATCAGATGACAAGGAACATTGGATTGTCCTCCATATTTGACTCTGATATCAGCAGGAAGTCTTCAGCTAGGAGTGCATTTGAGTGCTTAGTACATTGTAGAAGAGCTGGTTCTGAATGTGAAAGTGTCTACTATTCTACGGCAGGTAAAGCCTGCGCTCCCAGTATGTGCCAAATAATTGTGAATAGTTGTCAGCATGAGAATCAATAAACCTATGGTTTATAACATAATTATAAGCACTTAAAAAATATATAAAACTATGTAAACATAGTTGCACGATTTGAAACAAATATTAAAATACTTTGGTATAGGGAGTAGCAAACTTAAAAAGTAGCATTACCAAAAGGCATCAAATTTTCAAGCCTCTTGGGCAAGTTGAAGCTTAAGCAAAATTGCCTTACTCATTATCACAGATTATTTGAAGTGTGCGGATGAAAGCAACTAATCACAAGTCAGTGTAGATGAATATAATTTAATTCATAAAATTATAATTATAGTATTTGCATATATAATTTGAAATATAAATGTTCCCAATTTATAGCAATTAATGCAACAGCATAATGATATTAACCCGACCCTGAAGTTCAGCGCCTGTCAATATGGAGATTGCTATCATCATCAGCAAATGATTTGAACTAATTTTTAGTAAAAATGCAGGGAATTGCAGCCTACAAATTGCTACTGGTATACTGGTACTGGTTATACTGGTACTGGTTATACTGGTACTGAGTATTGGTACTGAGTACTGGTACTGAATACTGGTCCTGGACTAAAAGGTCCTGAGCAAGTGTCTTAACCTTAAAGTTGCGCCCTTAAAGTTCTTAACCTTTAAGTTAAAGTTCTGATCAGCAGATGAAATACCTGAGTGCAGGTGTGGGATCCCATCCACTAGCTCGGACTATCATCAAAAACTAATACATACAAAATGTACAACGCATATATAATCAACAAACAACACACTGTAGCAGGGCGTGTAACTATCACTAGAGTTCCCATGAGTCGATTCGCAAGTCACTTGGCTTTAAGTGAGTTAACACCAGAAGTATACACTAAACTTCTAGGAGACTACAGGGATTTTCATGGAGTTGTCTTTCCTTTTGAATCACTTGGTTACACTGTGGTTCTGATGTTAGTTATAGAATTCTCTCCCGCTTGTTAGCGTTATTAGCCAATAGTATAGGTACAGATGATAGTGTGACCCTTGAAGAAAACACATATTTTATAACTGAGAAAGTAAACTCAAGACGTTTATTTTACATTGCACCCTTTAAATCTGATTAGTTCATCACAAACCAATATGATTGAACTAAACTGATGGGCAATCATTTGTGTGAGTATATGCATCAAACAAAATGATTCTATAACTGTGATCAAACCGGAAAATATGGAATTGCATTTCACTAAAATAAAACAATGGGAATAAAAATAATTAATTCATTCATGTAAGCATATTGAGGGTTAATAAAATTATGCTTTAATAGTTTTACAGCTGATGATAATTTCACAAAACTTAGTTATCAATGAATGATTTTGATTTATGTTTATTAATTTCCTCTGTGCCCTTTAGCCGAGAATTTCCTAACGCTTTGCTCAGCATATTGGATAATACTGTGTCTTTCCATAGGCGACAACAATGCGTGACTCACTATGCCGATGTGCCTACATTTCTATTCGCTTAGCAGTGAGTTGGTGTCTTTCAATGGAACGATTATGTGCCAACTCACTTGCTAGCCGACTCATGGAAATCCAGTCAATGCAGAGCATGTTTGGAGGTGGTCAAACCATCTCACAGTCCAAATATTCAAGCACTAATAATCAGAGTCTATTGCTTTGAGGTGACTTTTAGAAATACTGCACAAGCTTGCATTCAGAAAATCTACCATTGCCATTAGCAGCTCTGTGAGCTAGCAGCATGTGATAGTCCTTCACAGATCCACTTTTGTGGCGGATTTTGTATTCTAATCTCTCACAGCTACCTAGGTACTAAAGCTATAATCTATATAATGACCTGACCTAATCCTAAAATTCCAGTTGATGACATTTGATACTTTTATATTTCCGTGAGTTCCTGCTAATCAGGAATCACTATAATAGAGTGAAATGGTAAGATTAAATTTCAGTATTTGTTTCTAAAGTTTATAATTTGATATCAATTTAATGTTTTATGTACGATTTGTGTTGGATTTTTGAACTCTAGTTTCGAGGGCGTGAAAGTATCTATGACATTAGTAAAGTATATCAGGGTAAGACCTCCTCAGGCTAAGACTTCCTCAGGCTAAGACTTATTGCTCAAACGATTGCGCTTCTCTGATAGAAGCTAGGTTCAAAGAAATTGACTTTCCAGTTATGAAATATAAGTTTGAGGTAGACTTAACTCAAAGTGATCACCATAGACTTACCACAGATTACTGTAGGTAATCTATAGTAAGTCTATGGTGATCCCTAATGGAAATTTGGAGTTGTCACCTCAAAGTAACTAATTATTTCTGACAGAAGAATTTTGTTGATTGCCCTTGAGCTTGTTTTCATTACATATTCGAAATATTATTATATATAGTTGTGCAGTTTTTGAAACATAATTACTTGGACAGATAATGCTAGATGCACACATTTCTTTACCTACAGGTGAAATACACTAGGCCAGGTGAGTTTCTCTAAACTAGCTCAGCTATTGGATTGACACCTAAAACAATATAAACAAACCAAACGCAGTATACTAACAATTTCTGTAGTTGGTGATGTTTAGGCGAGCATTTGTAAGATAAGACAACTTCTAATGGACTTTTGGCGCTAGCACCAGCACCACCACCAGCGCCAGCACTAGCAATAACAATAATAATAATCAAACTACTAAATTATTGTGCTTGCCAGTCATAATATCTTAAGTGGTAATCCAACAGAACTATGTGCCTCCAGGTCGCAAATAAGACTAAAAACCATGTCTTTGTATAGTATTTAACTTGCGTCATTGCTGCAAGACCAGATTGGCAAGCACGCTACCAACTCTACTATTAAGACTTTCGAACTTAGATTTTGTGATGGAAACGCATATGAGTTTCCAGTATAATTCTACATTAGAAAGCAACATATTATTTGTTTTGGTATTTAATAGTTGAGATAATTATATTATTGAACTTTAAAGTTTAAAACACTGTGCATTTTGCAACTAAGCAATATTGGTGAGTTTCCACTGAGAAGCTTGAGATTCTCTTTACTCGGGGTTGTTTGCTCTGACATAAGTGCCATGCTATCATATTTTCTTTCCCATTACAATGTAACTGCATATTTCTACCTAAGCAGTAAATTCTAGTGTCAGTTTCAGCAACACTAGAGTAACAAGTGCATACATGTAATGTACCTTGGAAAATGAAGATACAATTTCATTATGCTTATTAAATTTCACCTTTGAAAATTGGGCATAGTACATTCCAGAGTCATTAGAGGACTATAACAATTATACAAGTCAGGTCAACTTTTCTTAACAAAAATGCACCTGAGCTGTATAGTTATTATAGCCCAATATGATTCTGGAATGCACTATGCTCAATCATCAAAAGAATGTTAAACTGGCTGTTCCAGCGACATCATTCATTTTTAAATCGATAGACTCTTCAGATAGGATAGAACCAAGTAGATGTTTAGAGCAGACAACTCCTACTTCGATAGCAAAACAACTACTCATTTAACGAAAGATAACTTAGAAATATATTTCGAAGCATCTAGCCTTAGCATGTAATCATGTGACTACATACATCTCTCAGTTGTTTATTTTAGCATTAATTTCGGCATCACATTCAAGTTAACCTTAAACACCAAAGTTGGCAATGACGTTGCAATGTGTTTCTAGACAGTATAAAGGAAACATATTCCATTGAAATGAATTGTTAAAACTTGGGTTGAATAAGTTACGAAGATAATTATTGTCTGGTTGAATGCTGTATCTGATCATGATGAAGCACGTGCAGAGATATTATTTCATGCAATATCTGTGACTGTATGGTATAGGATTGCAATATGAGATGAGGGTGGGGAACATGAAACTTGTCTCATGAGGTGCGATCTGTTGTCTGCCATCCTTAGTACTATGGCCTGGTGGGACAGTTACATATTTACCAAATGCCTTCAGTACGTCAAAATTATAAAAAAAATTCAAAATTATTTGCAATATATTTCTGAGAACTCACTACGCTCACAAACTAACTCAAAGTATAAATGTCTGCCAACTTCGTGAATCCCTCTTAGGTTGTTATCAATTTTGAAATGGTTTAAAATTATCGTGCTGGTTGGAGTATATTTTAAATTCTGCAGTCCACGTTATTTTGGTGAATTGGCGAACTAGTTCTACCCCTATCTATATTAAATGCATTCACCCACACATTATATGCACCGTAGGACTGTGTTATGAGATTGTCAAGCCGTACGTCACAACGGAGGAAGCTTGTACGCAGGATATTTCTGTAGGAACCTACATCAGATACGCTTATGATTTTGTTTCAAAGGACTCTGTGAGTATAATATACCTTTTCACTAAATTGGATTATATGAAACATTGCAAATTTGGCTTGAAATGATTGCAATAACTCTATTAATTATTTCATATTTAGTAAAACGAAGTGGACAGTTTGCTTTAGTGCAGCTTGGAATGAGAGGCCATCACTATGAGGGAGGCACTCCAACAAATGGTTGGGTCGATAGGTGGTGGCTGTAATAGTTTATCATAAGACAAACTAAAATTAAATACTAAATCTGTGGCACCTTCTTTGTTTTATTTTTTTTAGTTTGTTTCGTCCATAAACTTGAAGTGCTTGTGCACTCATGCAAAGCATGGACATAAAACTCAAATTATAATTGACTGAATGACACAATTTTTGTAGCACATTTTTATATATTTTAACGCGTAATTATTTATTTAATAATGAATTTACTCATTCAAATTTGTAATTGTTCATCAAGATGAATGACTAGTCATTTAAATTAAGTAAAAATATAATTATTCACTTAAATATGTAGTCATTTAAAAATGCAGTCGTTTAAATAACCAGTCATTTAAATATGCAGTCATTGAAATATGTAAAAATTGTGGAGGAATGTCCACCCTCCCCTTCCAGAATGACATTGCACTTGACTGCTATACATATTTTGACCATATACAAACCTTAATTACGGATTGTCTTCTCTTTTACTACAGTCTGCAAGGGTAGACAATTCTTCATTTGTGCATTCCCAATTAAATGACTTGAACTTTTTACCTAAACTTTTACCAATGATATTAGGGTTGGTTTGAACTCGGCCCAAGCCTCATTTTGGCTGAGTAGAGGGATTATGCATTAGGCCCAGCCCGGATCAATATTTGTATATATAGGGCTGAGGTTTTACTGACAGCTAACTTTCTTTTTGGAGCTGTACAGGAATTACTGTTAGCTTAAGAACCGAATAAACTTGTGAGTTATAATGATATTTGAACTGTCTCGTACTGAATCGGCCATATTGTATTCACATGTTCACATAGATATCTGACTGCTAGTCAATGTAACTATATTAATCAACTGCATCTGTATTCACATAATAATGTGGATGGTGACCTGTTTTAGAAGCAACAGGCACCCGTTTCCATCTGCTGTTGTGATTGTATTGAGTCGACCATCTACCTTCACATGTTTACCTAGACAGCTGACCTGTTCTAAAAGCAACAGTTACCTGGTACTCTGTTGTTGTGATTATCCAACTACAACATTTGTAGTTGACGGTCGATTGTACCTCGGTTCCAGAGTGGCCTGCTCTCATATAATTCCATATTATTATAGTTAGCCTGGGGATAGTTGCCTACTGCTTTTGAGTTATGGGCACAACTATTACAATATTCATTTGAAAACAATTATTATTTTAAATATATAATTATTAATTTAAATAGGCGATTATTCTGCTAAATATGCAATTATTCATTTAAATGTATAATTAAAGTTACGTCATGCAAGTAAAGTCATTATAAAAATCAAGTCATTTTAATAAGTAAGCATTGCCGAAGATACTTGAACGAAGAGTGCAGTTATTGCATTAAGAGACCCATGTGCATGTCTACATGCTTGGTGCATTTCATCAGTCAATGGGATTGACTTTAAATCAGGTTTTTAGCAAGAGTTACTGACTTTCTTGTATGGATTGCTGGAACCTTTAAGAATTTATATACAAATCGATTTTTCTTCCAATCTTTCACATGTTAATTTTTACGTTTTTTGTGTCACTTTGACAGTTTTTTATTACTTTTTCGATTGTCAAATTCAATGCTTTAAAAGCATTGAACAACTTTTAATAATCATTTGATGAGCTGACTTATTGCTAGTATTAGTTAGCTTACCTTACTAGTAGTTAGCTAGTAGTTAGCTAGTAGTTAGCTAGTAGTTAGCTAGTAGTTAGCTAGTAGTTAGCTAGTAGTTAGCTTACCTTATACATTGAGATACACTTAGCAATTCTAATTCATCATTATACTATGACAGGATGGTAGATGTGATGGTAATTTCTGTTCGGATGACCAGTTATGTGTGAAGGGATGCAAGGAGGACAACTACGACAAAACCCTCTGTCTAGGTACGCTCAGTCAAGCTCACTCATACTAGAATAATACATATGATATCAATTCTTGTTAACGAAACCATCAGCCATATTATTAATGAGCCCTATAAGTGAAATATGTATCGCGCTTGGGCCAATCCTTGACACCATTTGCTATCTCAATTTTGAGGGCATAATGCCTCACTCTCTTTGAGCAGAGTCCATTTCAATTCTGATGATCATCGATTTACCTAAACAAAAACTCAATGACCGAATGAACCGGGCCGTTAATTGGATTGGCTAATACTTATGTGACATTATTGTCACATAAGTCACATACAAAACTCACAAACGAGGCATGCATGATCAGCATCAATTGGCAGCAGAAAACATGGCTCTTTAAATTCAAATATTGGAGTATTTATCGTGTGGAACCATTCAATCTGATTCATGATTCATTTTTAGGATTATTTAGCTCTGGTGGATTTAATCTATAAACTTGTGAGTGATGTAATTGCCATGCACTATTATGGGTCTCATACAAATTTCGTTTGCACAAATATGCACAGGCCGCAGCAGAAGTTTGCTTGTTGGATTGGCCGTACTAAAGATGGATATACTTCTGAGAATTATGCTGGCATTATAATATCTGGGGGTTTGATGAACATCATTCAGTACTTGTATCCTGTGTTGGAAATAGGAATTCATTTCACTGATATTGAGATTTGAAAGTATGCTAATAGCACAAGCGCCATTGCACTCAGACTCTTGCGCCTCGGCATCATTAGGTGCTCATTTTTATTATGTTAGGAAGTTGAATGATTAATGCATCCTGTAGTGATCCTGCCACTGCCCCCTTGCTTACTCTTACTCAGTGACTTGCATCTCCAGCTATTTACTCAGGCTTATTCTTCGTACTCCATTTGCCTTGCTTGTGCAACTAAATAGGTTGTCTTAATTGTGACATTAACTAGTTTGGCATGCCAGCAGGCCATTTGCACCTACCTTTTGTTTTTATACTTACCTTCTGTAGTCAACTCAATAGCACTTACCCTTTTACTTATACCTGCCTTTGATCTTATATTGAGTTGACTGTACTTATAGTACAGCCAACTCCATATAAGCCACTAGCCACTATACTGAGTTGACAATACTTGCTGATAAGCCAATTGCTGATGCTTGCCACTTGTTCAGTAAGGCCTGAAGCCGAGCCTCAAGCCACTCGGTAATTTTACTTTATTGTTTTTTTATTACTCAGCCGAGTGTCTTAGTACCTCTCGGCTCTTTTTATATTCAGCCAATTAGCATCTTTTGTGCAAAACTGAGGGGATCAGCCCACTTGGTTTTATCACTTGCAGCCCATCGGATGCGTTTGTAAATCCGAGCATACTAAGGGTACACCCCTTTTGCATAGGCTATTCTATATCAGCTTCTGCTTGCAGCCAACCCTAGTCAGTTGAGAGGGAGTATTGGTACAGTGCAGTCAGCAGAGAGTTTTTGTGGCCAATCAAACTAGTAAACAACTCATTAAATATGATAAAGTGTAACATGGAGATACAATCATCTGACCAAGTTCCTTCATAGTTTAGGCATCTAAATTCCCTTTGGTTGGCTTTCAACGCAACTAGACCCTATTGTCGGTCTTTGCCCGTCCTGTTGCTTAAGCAACAGCCTTTGAGAATTGGTACAACAACACCTGCAATAACTATCACCAGCCTAGATAGACAAGATGTCTTCTCCCCAGTAGACTGAGGATCTAAAACTGACAGTATTGAAGTGTAGAATGTAATCACTTCCAATTCCAGTTGTTACTTGCACTTGTTCTCATTGTGGACAAGACAGCACACAGAGAACAAGAAGGTATTGGCGGGGCCAACACGGATATAATTGTGTTTATTGCCCCTTGGAGTAGAATCACAGCAATAGCAGAAGATGAC
>JAOQGN010147384.1:0-11392 GCA_027564295.1 Himantozoum antarcticum
TATTCTGTCTTTTTGATCTGGAATATTCAATAAAGAGTTAGAATTTATTAATATTGACTTATATTCTCTGAAATAATTAAATTGAAGATTATAATTGAATAAAGTGGAACCTTCAGCTGAATGGTCTAAATCACTTCCCAAGTCTTCCCCCAATCCTCCCCAACAGTTGATCATTTCTTTTAACTGGTTCTTTTCCCTTTTCCTTTTTTCGTCATCCCCTCCATCATCACCGCCACGATCTGTGGCGGCTTTACCTTCCCCCTCAGCATCGGAGAGAAGCCTGAAAAAAACAAAACGAAACGTTTACACTGTTACAGACGTGACGAAGGAGGACATCGTGACAAAAGTGAAAAAAACTGCAGAGAACACCGTGACAGCGCAAAATCGTGTCTCCGGTCTGATTGAGAAAGAGATGAAATATCAACACTGACATCATGACAAAAAAAAGACCATCGAGTCTTATTCACGTTAGCATTGACAACAATAAACTATTCAGGACATCGTGACAACGAGACATAATGTCTAAAAAAAAACTACAGGGAACACCGTGACAGAATAAAATGTTGTCTCTAGCTTTGTCAGGAAAAGAGAATAGCAAACGAACATCGTGACAAAAAAAAAATAGAAAAGAAGGAAAACACTTACTCCGTTCGCAGCTCTTCTACAGCTTCAATTGTCCCCACAAACTCTTCCATTGCCTCGATCATAGCAACCCATCGTCGTCCTCTAAATCTGTCACCGCTGTCACAAGGCTCTCACGATGCCTTGTGCAGGTCGTGAAGATGGAAACAAAAAATATTGTTTTTTCTCGCATACCAAATTGTCATGACGGTCTCGAGCTTGTGGTGGAACGATAATCAGTCATAAAAAGTGTTTTCACTCACTCTCAAACTGTGACTACGGTCTAGTACAGGTTGTCACAATGGAATCACTCGAAAACCATTTTTCACTCATTCTCAAACTCTCACGACTGTCTTGAACAGATCGTGCCTATGGAAATTCCTAACAAACATTTGTTTTTCTCGCAAACAAATTGTCACGACGGTCTTGTACAAAGAAATCACTCAACACACATTCATGTGACAATAGGACACCGCTTATGAACGTTGTTTTTCTATGCATCTTTTAGATGAAGCCTCTGAATATACGCGAGGATGAAGAAGAAGAGTTCATCCCCACCAGCAGTAGCTCTGGGAGTGATGGAAGCTCCGGTGGGGAAGAGGATTCGAGCGCGTTGGAGTGTGAGCTATTCCAACTGAGAAAACGTAAGCTTTATTCTTTTCCAATAATTATTTGTTGCTTTTGCTTAAACATATCCCACTGTGCGCGTGTAGACTTCGATGATCAATGACAGAAAAGATCAGTAAACTGGTGTCACTTTCGCCTTTTTTCCCAATGACCACATTTAGCTCCAGCCAGTGTTGTTTGGCAATTCCTGTTTAAAAGGTGCTTCTTTTGGTCAGATGTCAGGTTGGAGTCTTGTTGTGTATTGTTTGTTTACTTCCGATGTTTGACCACTTTCCTATTTTTTGTCCCAGGAATTGCAGCCGCAAAAGAGGAAAGCGCAAAGTGAAGGAGAGCTTCCTTCACCTCCCACTGTCGAGAGGCACCCCGCAGTCAAGTTTTTGAGAGTGCCATACAAGGATATGGCCCCTCAGGTGAGTTTGGCTATTGTCTCCCTTTCCTCTCTGCTTCCAAGGCGAGTCATAAACGTTACAAGTGCACTACGCACCTATTCGCAACTTTCCGTTTTCCTCTCTGTAATGGGATGACTTGTATTTGACCCGGAACCTGGACTCAAGTTTTTGCCTGACATATTCTCTGACCAAATATCCATAGAATAACCACAAACTAATTACTCAGTAGGGTCAGCAGTAATTTGCTCAAACCACACAAAGGAATTTATCATTTTTCTTAGAATATTTGCTTGAATCATAACCACAGTAATCCTTGTTTTTTGTCTGTGTCTTCATTCATAATCTGACTGCGGACAAAGTAGCAAACATTAGACCAGCTAACAATTTCAATTTACCAAAAATGTATATAAATACTGTCATTTTCTTGCTACAATAATGTAGCCAAGCACTGGACGCTTACCTTTACTGGACCGTACAGTTATTCAATAATGATTATATCATATATTTTCAGATGGTTTATGCACGTTTATGTAAGTAGAAATGTTTGTTATTACAGTGTATTTTTATCATGCGTATTTCCCCATATTATGTATTCTGTTGTATTCTGGAGACATGAGGCTTATTGAGCGATAATACCGGCTTCATGGTGCATTACTGTTGTCTTATCATACTTTCTTATCCAAATTTAAGAGGCTGTTTTGAATTAATATCATACCGTTGCTGATAAATCTGTTATAGCTTTTAGTACAATAAATATCATTTTTAGACAGGTTGGATTCGTGTTTCATAGGAAATCACTCCAATAATTTTCTAAATTAAAGACCACAGGGCTAAAATTGTAAGTTGATATTCATAGTGCTTTTTAAACTTTGTAGATTAACTTTGTTAATTATGTGCTATTACGGCAAGTTTACATCAATCTGTCGGAATCAATAATTTTCAAGCTAATTTATTTTCAGTGTTCTTTTTATTAATTTCTGTCAATTTTGATATCACCATTTTATTGCCAGCTTACCATTTGACACCATTGTTGTCAGGAAGCAATTTAATATTGCTCTAAAAATTCATTTCTGGTGACAGGTTACAGTTTGACATAATATATGAAGTTAATAACATTACATTCAGTGAGTCAGCCATGTTGCAATTACCTAATACTGGTATAGTAACAATTTTCCACTGGAGCTACTGGTATAGACCATCACTCAACAGCCTACATCAGCATGGAGGACGAAGCCAAGAAATTGAAAGACCACCGCAGCAAGCTAAAAAGATATCTAACTCTAACATCTGGCAAGATAAGTACTGCAATCCAGCGCACCAAGCCTATTGAAGATGTTCTCATGCTATTGAAAGAGATTGACAGTGCATTTGTTGAATTTTCTGCTGTAAATTTGGAATATTTTGACCTGTTAGAGAATGATTCCGCTCTAGATAGCTAAAAAACAGTAGGTAGTCTCGGCATGGATGATTATTTTGCTCAAGTCAAAGAGGTCTATGATATTGCTACGAATTCAAATTTTAACGATGAGAAATCCTTATGCTCAGATAATATTAAGGCTATAGAACATAGGATAAATGCTTCCGTTGAAAAATTGTCTGATTGTAGGAATTTTGAGAGAACAGGTAATGTGCTTTTGATGAGACAAACAAGGTTATTTTTGGGGTCACTAAACTGGTGGCTGCTGTGAAAAGTGAACCTTTAAAGATCAGTTACGATGGTAACGAGTTATGTAATAGTGCTGAATTATGAGTAGTATGTCTTAGAAGTAATGTGGGCTAAGACTCTGACTGTGACACATGTGACACAAAGTGCAAACTAAGACACAATCAAATCCAAATGACCAAAATAGCGCAGATCTCTCCAACTCATTAACTCATGCTCATCCTGCTTCGTCCACACCCAATTCTCAGTCTGAAACAAACAATCCTTCTGACCTAAATTTAGTCACAGTTCATGTTGGTGCTGCTCATACGAGTGGCTCATCGGCAGCTAATGATTCACACGAGCAGGTAAATCACAGTGGGACATCAACGACTATCAGTTCAAACGTCATGTCTGAGCCTTTAAACAGCTCTGCCAACAAGTAATTCAGGTGAAACAAGTGGTGTAGACACACATCCAGGTAAGCCTCAACTTAGTAGCCAGGTGGCAGGTAGTGCTAGCACTCCTACACCTTAGCACTCATCACTCACACAGGCCACGCTGCATGCTATAGACTCTCGGCCAATAGGTGAGCAGCAGGTAAGTTTTCCCTACAGAACTCCGTATGATCAGATGAATTCTAGTGTCTCTGGGCAGTCAATTAGCCCATCAGTCACACAAGCGTATGCAGGTAATCAACAACAAAGCAGTTTCAGGATGACTGCACCAGTTTCTACTTATGTTGGATCTCAGCCAAGAGTCATAGCGGATTCATACTTCAAAAAGGCACCATAACCAACATGCATTTCGTACCATATGACAACTTTATTGTTCATCCTCTTTCTATAGTGAAGCAGACTAAGCTTGGGGGCTCAAGCAATGCCTTAAAGGCAAGGCCCTCGAACATGTAAAAGCTATAATTATATGTAAATCAGTCAGGCGCATACACAAGAATGTGGAGTCCACTGGACAGCATTTACTAGGATGCCAGCATGTCGGTGCAACAAGCGCATGATGACCGGAAGAAGCTAAAACCTGTAAAAGAAAGTGATATTAAATCTCTCATCGCCTTCATCAACACAATGGAGCTATGCTACAGCCAGCTAGGTGAAGTTCGGCAACTTGGCTCCATCTCAATGAATCACATCGACGATTTGTCTGACCTACTACCGATTACTGTCCAGTGAGATTGGATGAAAAGGATTCGAGAGATTCCAGAAGAGAAAATCCATCCTTTCACACAATTTATGATGTTCCTTGAATCAGAGAGAGACATGACCATCCGGTTGAGTGAAAGACAAATCAAAACAAGCTCCAACTCCAAGGACAACCATAGAGTACAACGTGCCCAGACACAATGCTCTGGTGAATACCGATGACGCCTCGTCATACTGTCTAATACACACTTCTAATGGAGTGAAACACCCCACTGCAAAATGTAATGCATTTCTGAAGATGTTCAACAACGAACGCAAGGCTCTTCTCATGAAAAACAAGGCATGCTTCAGGTGCTTTGTCTGAGGACTGATTGTGAAATCAGTGAGCCATGTAAGAACTGTGGTCAGGGCAATCACCATGAACTACTGTGTAACCGACCGTCTAATAAAGGCGGCAGCAAAAGTAGTGGTGACCAGTCAAAGCCTCGGGATGAAAAATCCACTTATGTATCACAATCCAAAGAGATTGACAGTGACAAAATTGCAACAGAAGGTTGTCATGTAAAACAGCCAAAACGGGTACTCTCATTGTCTGCCATACAGAGTGCAAAGGTCGCTGGGACCAACCAACAAGCCACTCTCTTCTTTGATAGTGGTTCAAATACCTGCTACATCACTTACGCCGCTGCGAAGAAGTTGAAGGCACAAAGAATGGGTTGGGATGACACCATCGTTGAGGGTGTCATCCATGGGAAATTTAGACTCAGTTTATGAGTCAAAAAGGTATAGTCTAAATCTCGATGCCGCTGACGAGACAATTGTTAATGTGATCGCCTATGGCATGTGATCGCCTGCGGCATGTGATCGCCTATGGCATGAATGAAATCACAAACCCGTACTTGGCAGTGCTAGCTGAACTGTTCCTTAACCAGAGTAATTCATAAGACCTACAGAGAAGAGCTGGAGAGGTTGACATTCTTAACGGCAACGACTATTATGGTCTACATCCCAAGACAGAAGTGGATAAAGCAGGACCCAACCTGAGCATCACGCAAGGTCTATTCGGGAGATGCCTACTAGGAGCCCACTCTAAACTGAAAGAATGAACGATCGTCGTGACCAGCATAGCTAATTCGACCACCTTTCTGTGTCGGGCTAAGGAGGCAGCACTGGACTCATTCATCAGAGGAGAGGAGATAGGTACAGAAACTAACCCCAAATGTGGAGGGTGCAGATGCAGAAAATGCCCAATCAGAGGTCATTCATTCTCCCCCTTAAAGAGGAACAGAGATTGAATCTAATACGTGAAAACCTCAAATACTGTCCAGAAAACAAGTCTGGATCATGAAATATCCATGGAATATTGACCCACACACCCTTCCAAACAATTATTCTTCTGTGTTAGCCACACTCAGGAGCACGGAGAAGATTCTAAACAAAAAAGGAGAAGAGTAGTCGAGAATATACGAGGAACCGATATAGGATATGATAAGCAGGTGTTGCCAGAGAGTTGACCAAGCAGGAAGTAGAGGAATGGACAGGACCAGTATTTTACATCAGCCATGTGACTGTACACAACCCAAAGTCAACTTCCACCCCGTGCGCATCGTGTTTAACTCGAGCCAAAAGTGTGGAGTATCACTTAATGAAGCATTAGCTAAGGCGCTTGACTGCTACCTGAATAGCCTTCTAGACACTCTACTAAGGCGGAGAAAGGGTGCGGCAGTTTTGGCAATTCATATATCTGAACTGGAACAACATTGCCACAGGTTTCTATGGATAAATCTAGAAACCAACAAAACACCAGACACCTATGTAATCACACGTAACAATATGGGGGACAGGCAGGCCCCACCATAAGTGCTGAGACAATCCTCAAGACTACAAGCATGTGCGAGGATTCCTACCCAGATGTCGCTAGACTACTCAAAACTTCAATCTATGTTGATGGCATAGTTGAGTCTGTTGACACTAAGGAACAAGCTCAGAAGCTAGCTAAAGCCACTGAGCATGTGTTCCAAAAGGGTGGTTTTAGAGTGAAGAGAGGGAAGCTCGATGGCATAAAAGCTGCTGGAACAGATTCAGGTAAGACGAGAGTGTTATGAGTTACATGGGATCCTGTGAAGGACAGTATTTCGTTTGAGATGTCTATCAACTTCTCAGCTAAGACAAGAGGGATTCACAAGGAGCCCAATCTTAGTCCGAATGAGGTTCCTGAATCTCTTCCCCACATTCTTGCCAGGAGAATGGTTTTAGAGCAAGTAATGCAGATCTATGACCCGATGGGTATCCTCAGTCCGTTCATAGTAGTAGCCAAAATGCTGCTGAGATAAACATGGGAACTAAACCTAGGATGGGACCAACCTCTGCCTGCAGGCATACGCTGTAAATGGACTTCACTTTCCAAAGACATGTGTGAGTTACAAGGGGTGGAATATGACAGATGTCTGAAACTAAAAGGAGCTCAAGGGCAACCAACTCTAGTGATCTTATCCCATGCTAGTGACAATGCCTATGGATATGCAGCATACATCCGGTGGGAGATGCAGGACAAGAAGTTCTGATGTAGGCTGATTATGGCTAAAACTAGGATCACGCCTATGAGAAAATTAACTACCCCGCAGCTAGAGCTCAATGGAACCGCATTGTCTAAGAGCGGCAGAGTTACCATTGAAAAGGAGATGAGAGTAAATTTCAACAAAGTCTATCATCTTGCAGATTCGGCCACTGTGCTCTCTATGATAAACAACTTTCAACCAGATTCAAGCTGCATGAAGACGTGAGTCGGAGAAATTCAGGCCGCGACAGATGGAGACATGTCTGAATGGCATTGGATCAGTGGCAAAGAGAACTGCGCTGACTGGATTACCAGAGGTCTCACTCCACAGGAGGCAGGCCCAACCTCAGAATGGTGGATGAGTCCAAGCTTCAATCATCAGACAGTAGAAGACTGGGGAATTAAGTCCCATAAAGAAATGGGTCAATGTGACAAGCTCCCAGGGGAAAAGAAAGTAGCCAAAGCGAATGTCGGGGAGGCAACGGAACAACTTGTTCATTCCATTTGAGAAGTTCAGCTCAGTTAAGAAGCTAGTCTGGGTATATGCACAAATCCTATAAATCCTCAGATCCAAGAGCTTCGAAGGTGGCTCTCCCCAGTCAGTTACAGTGGATGATATTACTGCTAGCAAAATATTTCTCATTAACTCAGCACAACAAACTATGGATCCAGACCTGAGGAACTCCAAAAAAGGTAGGTATGAAAACCTTAGACCTGTAAAGGATGATGATGGCATATGGGTACTCGGGAGTAGGATGTCAAAATTTAATCCTATGACTTCGCCCATACATGACAAACAACCAGTACTGCTACCAAATTCGCATCCTTACACACGTCTGATAATGATACAGGCACACACAGAATCTGGCCACCGGAAACGTGATGCCACACTAGCCCGCTTCTGTACAGAATTCTGGACTCCACAAGGGTCAAAGCTGGCAAAAGCAGTAACACAGACCTGCCAACCCTGTAAATGGAGAGAACCCAAGCTGGTGAAGCAAGTTATGGGACAGCGCCCCATAGGTAGACTCGAGCCTTCCTTGCCATTTTCTCAGGTTAAGCTGGATTTCTTCAGACCATACCGGGTAAGGGGAAAGATTCAGAAAAGAACAACTGGGAAGGCATATGGAGTAATGTTCACCGATCTGGCTTCAAGAGCCATTCACATAGAGGTCTGCCTCGGGTATGATACAGATTCCTTCATGATGGCTTTACACCAATTCACTAGCCTCCGAGGATGACTGCCGACGTTCTACTCAGATCTGGAATCTCAAGTTGTACACGCGTCCAAAGAACTACGAGATATATGGGACAACATAGGTAAAGAGTGTATATACAAGAGCAGCACCAACAGAGTATACTGGATCTTTGGACTGGCAGACCGCCCGTGGCACCAAGATGCAGTGGAGGCTGTCATCAAGAGTAACAAACTATGTTTGAAATTCACTTTTGACAACCAACGATTATCCCCAACAGAGTTTACAACGGTTTACCATGAGACAGCTAATATGCTAAATGAGCGACCACTTGGCCGAATACCAAGTGATGATGCAGACATCAACATCCTGACACCGAACCATCCTAGGCAGATCACCAGCTAGTGTTATAGATAGCTCAACAGCTGACATCTCATCACTGAAAAGTTATCTGAGTTTGATAAACATGATAGCACAGCGGTTCTGGGAAAAATGGACAGAACTCTATGCACCTACCATGGTGCCGCACTGGACGCCGCACTGGACGCCGCACTGGACGCTTACCATTACTGAACTGTACAATTATTTTATAATATATCATATATCTACAGATTGTTTACACACTTTTATGTACATAGGAATATTTGTTATTGCAGTGCATTTTTATCATGCGTAATTCCCCATATTATTATGTATTCTGTTGTATTCTGGAGGCATGAGGCTTTTGAGTGATAATACCTATAGTAATAATATCACTATAGTCTTATCATACTTTCTTATCTAAATTTAAGAGACTATCTTGAATTAAGATCATACCACTGCTGATAAATCTGTTATATCTTTTAGTATAGTAAATATAATTTTTATACAGGTTGGATTCTTGCTCCATAGGAAACCACTTCAATAATTTTCTAAATTAAAGATCAGAGGGTTAAAGATTGTAAGTTGATATTCAGAGTGCTTTTTAAACTTTGTAGATTAACTTTGTTAATTGCGTGCTATTACGGCAAGTTTACATCAATCTGTCGGAATCATTAATTTTCAAGCAAATTTATTTTCATAGTTTTTCTTTTATTAATTTCTGTCAATTTTGATATCACCATTTTATTGCCAGCTTACCATTTGACACCATTGTGGTCAGGAAGCAATTCAATATTGTTCTAAAAATTGATTTCTGGTTACAGGTTACGGTTTAACTTAATAAATGAAGTTAATAACATTACATTCAGTGAGTCAGCCATGTTGCAATTACCTAATGCTGGTACACTCTCTATGATCTTCTATTCCGTGTTGTTTAGCACTTCACATTGGGGGTTGGTGTTAAAAAAAAACTTTCACTGAGTAGAGGCTGATGTTGCTGTTCTTTTAAAACTTTTTAGGTGCTTCCACCAGCTTTGAATGCGGACAGGAGGGACGGCGAAGGAGGCAGCACGGCCTCCTCAGAGAGTTGGGTACGTAGTCTCGCTCATGCTGTGTTTTGTTGAAACCTTGTGCTAAACAACCGTACTGCCTCGTGCTGTGCTTTGTTGGAACCTTGTGCTAAACATTCGTGCTGACGCTGTCTTGCGGACAGTCAAAGATAATTTGGTCCACCCCAAACAATAACTTATTCCGCTGTTTTTCAAGTCTTCCAATTCGCTATAATGACCTTGTGCTGGCCAACACACAGTGATAGGGTTGAGCAATCCCCACAAGCTCTGATACTCTTGCACGATCATTTCTGTTGTTGACGTTCCCCCGTTTGTCTTAAGGCAAAGGTGTAGAGAACTTACATATGTTCTTACTGTTTGTTGTAGGTTTGGGCAGCCAGGTGTGTAGTCATCTCTTTGTGGACGAACACGAGCTGTCAGCGCTCAGAACCCTGTATGCCTCCTCGTTGCAACCACGAACAAGGTCATTACTTCGCTCGGTTTTGTCCTCGCTCCCTTTGCAACATCAACCACCCAAAAACTCCAGACTGAGAGAGGTGGGCGCCAGAGTTGTCTCCTGGCTAGAGCGTCCCCTGTTGGCAGTGCGGGACGCTCTGCGTTGCCGCTGTTCATTGTAGGCAAAGGGGGGTATGACAGTTTTGCATATCAAATCCAGAATGGAGGCGAGTTCGATCGTACAATGAGTGGGTGAGGGTGCCACCTTTTCCCAGATTGGGTGGAGGTGATATTCTCGCACTGACGTCGGCTCCCAGTAGAGCACGGAGGCAAGGCGTGTGTGAACGGTCCCAAGGACACCATTTCACGGCTTCTGACCGATGATGGAGAATGATGTGCCGGGGTGGATGACGCCTCATGTCCTGGTGGTGTACACATGGACGCCTCCTCTTCCCGTTCCCTACGCCTTGGCTCACCCATCTCGCAGTGCTCGGATGGTAGCAGTGCGCGATGGTCATCGTCAGAGCGGTTTGTGGGTCCTCATCCAGAGGATATTGCAGACCGTTCTGGGGAGGGCCAAATCGTCTCTTTGAGGGAAGGAGGTGAATCCATCTCCAAAGAGACGGTGGGTAAGTGACACGATGGTTGGGTCCGCATCCGAGAGTGGATGTGATGTGATGCTGAGAGGGGAGCGTCTTTCGGACGTTCTCCTCTAACCACCGATCACTTTCAGTTCGAGTGGAGCTTGTGGTGGAGACGGAGAGGCAGAGGTTTCGTGCCCTTTAGAGGGTGCGAACTCTCCTCCTCTGGTCTCCGCACCAAATGTCCAGCTTACTGGCGTCGCGGGTAGTGATGGAGCTTCCTCCCGTCTGTCCCCACCTGTGATGCCACGATTTGTTGAAGTTCAGGATGGCCTGGAGAGTGCCAGGAGTGTCTGGAGATGGTTGAGCGGTGCGAGCTTCAGATCCACGAGGAGATGCGGCACTTGGCTAGGTTCCAGAGACAGCTTTCTAGTAACTTGGAGGCCGTGCGGAGTGAGTGCGCATCTCTGTGGAAAGAGGTTAGTATTTCTCCACATTGTGTAGGGTGTGTGTGCTTCCCCACTCATCTCGTTCTCTACCCCGGTATTTGATTGTACACGGTATTTTTTACCTTTGCAGTTGCAACAAAGCTTTGCTCTTACACCCAAATTACTTGCTGCATTGCTATCAAGATCAGTCATTGTCTCGTTATTCTCACTCACACGGGTTTTTTTGGTTGTTACTACTTGTAGATTAGATAAGCGTGAACAGAAGAGGCGATCTGGTGCAGATACTCCTGTATATATTTTCTTTTAAA
>JAOQGN010147495.1:0-11392 GCA_027564295.1 Himantozoum antarcticum
TCTATATTTTGGGAGAACTAATAGGGCTAGAGATTTGAAATAAATATTAAAATGACTCGCAACATATTTTTCCATAAGATGAGTCTATTTTTAGGTTAGGGTGGAGTATGTGCTGGCACATCCTCCACCCTAACCAGGCAAGTACACCAGGCAAGTATAAATAAATTGAGTAAGTTAAATTTATTGAAACTCAAAGTGATAATCTACAGCTAGAGGTTTGAAACTGCGCTTATAAGAATCCCTTGAAAATCCCGAGTTTGGTAGAGTTGTTCCGGTTACCAAGGTTGCCAAGGCGCACCCTAATTCCACTAGACAGGAGTAAGAAATACATTACTTTTTCAGAACATAATTTTTCCTTTATATTTTTTTTTATTGGTTATCAACCATTAGACCTAAACATTTGAAACTTTCACTATTGGATTTCCCTTGAAAATCTGCACAAGATGCATATATTATCTAGCTCCCTCAGACGGACCCCAAGTCTCACTGTCAGTACATGATCAGTCAGTGATCAACAGAGTCAGTTGGTATGGCGAGACTGAGAAGTCGTTTTAGAATGCTCAAGTACACCTACTCAACACCAGAAAAGAAATATAATTTGGTCTCCTAATCATTGGGTTACCAGTAAAACTGATTAGACGGTGATTACAAAAGAGAATTATTCCATAAATAGTAACAGTTTGGTGAGATTTGACCCAAAACGTATTCTGAAAGTGAAGTGCAAAATGAACTTGCCCGGGTCGTCATTAGTAGCACTAGTTCCAAGGAAATTTATATATGGGCCGGTAGCCGAAAGCTTTATCAATTGAACTAAAATAAGTATGATGATGCACTATTAGAATGCACGATATAATTTATTTAATGCCGATATATCTAATAGTGGCACTCAACAGCTATTGGTCGATTGTTGCATAGCAAACCAAGACGTGCACAACGGCGACCGGTAAGCAAACAATTAACATACCAAGAGACGTTGCTTAATAGCACCAATTCTACCATCCATCATATCACTTGGGGCGACTACATGAGCTCCCGCTTTGGCATATGCTATTGCCACACCGGCTATTGCATGCATACTCTTCTGTGAGTCAATTTGTCCATCTTCCTTTAGTACTCCTGCACAGTAAATACAGTAGGTACACAGAGAACACAATTGATTCAGATCTCTAACCTGTGGCCGGAATGCCAAAGCACCAAATTGCTCCTAGAAAAACGATCTTGCAGACCCTCTCCCCATCCGCCCTCCCCCGCCCCAACCTACTAAAACCCTTATGTTAAATGCCAATCGAGTAAGCAATGGAGATAATTATTAAAAAGTGGTTAGATGACCCACCCCAAGAATGAATAAAATATTAATACAGAAATATACATTATATATCATTTAAATGAAGGTAGGGAAAGCCAGATCACAGACCAATTCCACAAAAATGCTCACAAAAACATTGTTCGACTCATTTTAAAACATATTCTAATCAATGTAGCCCTAGCTCTAACCTACACAACCCATGTGACATACAAAAACCATGGTTATTATATTATTATCATGACCAAGAATTTCTTGTAAGGTCACAATTTCTCAGCTAAGAATTTTGGCCAAGGTTGTTTACCCCAAAGTCGTTCCCTGTTTTCTCATTCAGCAAGGAAAATACCAGAGTCCATGGGGGTTTCCCATTACTAGCTCAGCTATAGGTACCACTTGAAGCAACTCGAAAAAATCAAATAAATTTTTTTTTTAAACTGGACAGCATAGAAGATGTCTTCACACTGTTTTGAAGCTTCAACTCCAAACCTCTGTAATATTTTCAAACCAATTGGACTCGGTCTACATACTCCAGGTTTCATATAATATTATGTCCAGTGCAAAAATAAACAACTTCAAGTCTGAGATCAGAGAAACAATAAATAAACTTCGAAACAGTATAAAAATCAACCAATAGTTTTTATACACAATTTAACCAATACGAATATTTTCGTTGAATTTTGGATTTGAGTTTCCCGCCCATTGGTAGATAACTCATAAATAGGAAGTAGTGGTCGCAAATCAAATTGTGACTCCAACGAAAACAAAGTGAAGTAGAGTATAGTATCTACCATACTCTCTTCCTATCTCAATATTCATAATTTTATAATTAATATCATACCACAATGACCGTGTGATGTATATGTACAAAGGCAGACATCAGCTATAATCAGTAGTTTAGGAAATGCCTCTTTGATGATAGGAATAGCTCGAATTACTGGGTTTTCTGCTGATGTAGCAAGAGACCCGACGTCATCCTAAAAGCAGTCACAGACGTACAAATATATATGTTATATCTATTTATAGAGCTTTGCTGGCAAACCCTCTCAGACAATGTAAATATAGCAAGATCATTCGCAGGGCGAGGTTGTGTATTCTGAAAAGTTCTGTTTATTGATCTATTGACCTTCTCGTGTGCATAGTTGTGTTTGATGAGGGTTGTTTATTCCGGTCCCCATCAAATCATACCCGCTAGCCGCTCACGATGCCAAAATTTTCCTTGCTACCACATTATAATCAAAATTTTAAACAATGCAAGATATCAAATTTGTCAAAACTGGATAGAATTAGGTCAATGTGCATTCTACACCATCTCAAAATATTTAAATAGTGTTGGCACCTATTAAACTTGTATACGAGGTATTTTATAGAAATTTTAAATTTCTATTGCATGTAGCCTATGGTAGACTCTGATAGCTAATGTGCTAATGCAGACATCTGCAGCCTTGTCAGACGGCAACAACAACATGATCAATGAGAGCACCCCCAGCTTGGTGTCAGCTACTTTACTAGATGCCAACATAACAATTACCTTCTCCAATGTGGCAATGACACCAAACAATAGCACTGACTTGAGCCCATCAGCAACAATGGGAGACAGCTCAGATGTCAAATGTTTGATACCAATTCTTTTTTGTCCTGGCAAAGTGGCAATTACCTCCAAACTGTCATCATTATCACTACACAAATATAATAATAAAATATCATAATTTGATATCAAAATTAAAAGTCCCTTATATCCAACAATATCATGCCACACCTTTAATTATTATAACATTAATATAGGTGACTTTTTTATAGTTTATATTCCTTCGACGTCAAATAATTTATTTTTACATTTAGGCTGATTTTGGCAAGCTGAAACAATGAAATCGCGTCAGCTACGTCGGGTCAGACAATTAATTTTGAATAATAAATATAATTTAAATTACCTTGCCGAATGTTTTAAATACTTAATAAATTTGAGAAAATTAAATTCAAAATCTATCGTCGGCCATGATTCTAACTTTTTAGCCCTAATATTGATAATTATGTCAAGGTTACACTCATAATGATCTCTCAGAACAATGGCATTCAATTTAAATACAGGCTATACAAAGACATGCAGGTGATATTAAATAATATTAATGACGTGACGGTCCTGTAATATTGCCAAAATATTGTTTAGGAATAAAATAATAATATTTTTTATTCAAAACAACCTTAATTGCCAAACTTGTTTTGGGCCGCTTAAGTCATAAGCCGTCGTTTCGCTTTTTCCAAATCCACACTTAGTCAAAACAATAAATCTAAAATGCAATATTCCAGACAGTATACTAAACAACAACTTTTAATTACCTGCCCTGGAAATTATTGCATGTCAAATGAGTGATCAAGAAGTCAGAACATCGGGGTTTTATGAATACTTGGTTTGCACTAGAATATTCACAACCCAGAGGTTTATGCACCCAAGAAGCCAACAGACTAACATCACACAATGTGCGGCGAGTTTCCCTCAATCGACTCTATATAATATGAATGGCCAGATGAATGCCTGCAAAACAACGTTGACCCAACACTTTCTATATTTATGTTTATAATAATATTGTGCTAAATATTCTTGAAAGTATTTATTATTGTGTATATTTAGAATTCATTTTGTAAAGTAACTCTGCGTGGTAGGCCTACAGTAGTTATAGGTCAAAATTTCCATTTCAAAACCATGAAAATAAAATTTTAGGAATTAATGAAAATAAATTAAATGTGGGTAATATAATTATGATTAATAGTTATCAATATTGTAGTGTCGCCATTCCTGCTGCCCCCCACTCCTACCCCTATCTCTACCCACCAAGCTACCTACCCCTGTCCAAATCAGATTTACAAATATAGGATATATAGACTGAACATAAATAACTGTATCCCAATTATGTATACTAATAAAATGTATACTGTTACAAATTATTTAATTTAATTTTGTGTTTGACTGAAATTACTCATTGCTGTTCATCAACAACTACGGAGAAGAATCCAATCCCTTTTCTTTAGCCTAGATTCTAGTGATTGAAATTTCATTGGCAAACTATAGACCAAGCGTTAGCCCTACTTAACAAAGTTTGGACAATAAACTTGCAAGCAAGGCTGGGTCTATTTAGTTTTTACCTAGTTTGCCGATGAAATTTAAAACACTGGAATCTAAGCTACAGAAAATGGGTTGGATTCTTCTCTGCAGTTGTTGATGAACGACAATGAGGGAATTTAGTCAAACACAAAATTAAAATAATTAATTAGTATAATTGTATTAGTATACACAATTAGTATACAGGTATTTATGTTGTCTATTTATTTTATATTGTAGACCGGATTTTGACAGGGGTCGGTAGTTTCGTGAGCAGGGGTAGAGCATAGGGGCTGGGGTAAAGGGTAGGGGTAGAGGCTAGGGATATCGTGCCACTCAATATTGTATATGCAATATGAAGGTTATCATCATGATAACATAGGCCTATAATTAAAGATTAATTTGAATAAATTATAATTATTAAATAAATAATATATAGGGCCTAAAGTTTCTGCTTACAGTAGAGGTATTAGACCCTATATAGTATATAGGGGAATATATACTATTTTCTAGCTACTCTAGCCTACTGTCTATGTTTATTGTGAAAATATATTCATGGCAAAGTGGGGGCAAAGCATGATCTTCAAGCAAGCCTATAATAGCCAACTAAAAAAAGGATAGGGAATAGAAACTAAGCTGGCTTGGTAACAAGATTCCAAACCCTAAAAACCTCAATCCCAACCACCACCAATCTCAGACCAATCCCAAAGTCCTGCTGTTAAGTCCAGTCAACTTTCGTCAAACAAAAGCAAACAGAACTTACTACTGCAGTAGAGAAAATTAACAGACTGATAGTGGAATCGGAAAACATTGCTAAATGATGGATGTTTTTTGGAAATATCTTCACCTATGTGTTGAACAACATGTACCCAAAAGTTTTATCAGATCAAATAAATGCAATGAATCAGCTTGGTTTAATAAACAAGCTAGAAAAGCAGTGAAACATCAATGAAAGCTTTACAATAAATTCAAAGCTTCTGGACAAGTAAAGCATCTTGAAAAATATAAGTTAGCCCGTAGAGATACCAAAAAGCTTTTACGTAGCATTAACTCTTTCGCTACGGGTCGGCGCATCATGTGCCATATTAGCTAATACACAAGCCTGGTCACCACGTCATGCGCCATTTGACTATATCGTATTAAAAAAATTCATATCACGGATTCTAACATTGCTAGAGTCATACTTTTTTTTAGATACAAAGTGTTCAGCTATCTGCCCATATAAAAATTTCCTTAGAAGAAAGGTTATTAATAACAAAATGGGTCGATTCTGTTTTTCATTTCACTTCTGGTATGGCGATTTTTGATTTTGCACATATATTTACTAGTAACAGAATTTTTTTTTTGTTGCCACCTTCAAATCAGTTTTACAGTAAGCCACCATGTTACAACCTCAAATGTATAAATCGCCCTCAAATGTATAATCTCCCTCAAACGTATAAAACATCAACTTCAAATGCCTAATCGCCTTCAAATAAATAAATTGTCACCCTCAAATGTATAAAATTGTCACCGTCATATGTTTAAACAATATCTCCTTCAAATTTTTATTTGAAACTTATCTCAAACCTCATACTGGTGAAGGTACCTGTTTACACATCTCGTGAGCAAATCGCATTCTGCCGCTATCGGTAGTAATCTCACGCATTTGGCAATGTTTCTACATGTGAAGTTGAAACTTCTGAAAATTGTTATATATATGAGGGAAATACGTCGGTTTATACATATGAAGGTAATATCTTTAAGGTTCATCACCCTCAGTTTATACATTTGAGGGTGACAGTTTTATACATTTGAAGGCGATTACACACTTTAAGTTGATTTTTTTTATACATTTGAGGGAGATTATACATTTGAAGGCGATTTATACATTTGAGGTTGTAACACACCACCTAGTTCTAGTTAGGAGAACATATTTTATCACTTTTCTGGTAGTTGAGTAGATACACTATAGCATTATAAAGCCATCTCCCAGTCTGTCAGCCTGTGAGTCGCTTTGATCATGTACTGACTGTGAGACTAAGGGGTGTGAGGGAGCTATATAATATATGAAATTTGTACAGATTTTTCTGGAGAATCCAATGGTGAAAGTTAGAGAAGTGTCTAGGATCAATGGTTCACACAATATAAAAAATAAAACTACTCATTATATTCTGAGAAAAGTAACGTATTTCTTAGCCAGCTTAGCTGTCCAGTGGAATTATGGTGCACCACAAGTAACCTTTGTAACTAGAACTAACTCTACTAGACTCAGAATGGTCATGGGATTCTAGTAAGCTTGGTTTCAAACTTCTAGGTGTGAAACTTCACTCCCAGTGGCAATAAATCTAATGATACTCGGTTTTTTCTACTTCCTGGTCTACACTCCACCTTCACACGCCCCACCCAACACACAAATAGATTCATCTTATAGATAATTTAGTTGTGGTCACTTTTCATATTTACTTCAAGGCTCTAGCTCTGATACTTCTCTCAGAATATGGAAATTAGATGAGGCATAACAAATTTTGAAAATAAACTCTGTCTAACCTAAAAGTAACTCCGTAGTGAAAGAGTTAATAATGAATGCATGCATAAATACCTTTATCAGCCCTTATGCAATGGAAATAGCAAAGCCTTCTCTAGATTTTTAAAATCAAAGATGGATAGTAGTAATCAGATCAAATCTTTGAATAGTTATATCTCGAGTGAGAAACTTGAGAAGCCTTCTCAAGTTGCAAATGAGTTAAACAATATGTTCCAAAGTGTATTCAGTACCCCAGAGGGGAGTTCAATTGAAAAACTAACAAGTAATTTTCTAGAAATAGTGGTCACTGAAAATGGGATTGAAAGACTGATCAAAGAACTTAAATAAGGAAAATCTCCTGAACCCAATGGCTTTCGAAAAAATGACCTGTGTTTGGCTACTCATGAAACCGTAGATATTTTAGTTACAATAGTATGTAAAGTATTTCAATATTCTTATGATACTGCATCACTTCCAACAATATGGAAGTATGCAAATATAGTGACTATTTTTAAATCGGGATCTAAGACCAGCCCGAGTAACTATAGACCAGTATCTTTAACGTGTGTATGCTGTAAAATCCTTGAACACACAGTGCTACACCATATGGGCTCTAATATGGATAAAGTGTTAATCTCAATCCGCATGGCTTTAGAAAGTATCTATCTTGCTCAACACAGTTACTCACTGTTACGAAAAGCATTATGCGTGATCTTGACAAGGGTGTATGCATCCAGGCTGTTATACACGATTTTACAAAGACATTTGATAAGGTATCGCATGGATTACATTTATAATCAAACTAGTGGTGTATGGTCTTCTGCTGGCATAGTTAATTGGATAACTGATTTTTTGTCAACTAGAAAACAGACAGTGATCCTCTAGGGTGAGTTTCCAGACTACAAAGATGTATCATCCGGGGTGCTGCATGGTTCGATCTTGGGACCTGCCTTATGTTGTTGTACATAAATGACATAGGCTCAGAATGAACATCAACCATGTGAGTATACCCGGCTGATGCACTATTACATGGAACTCTGGGAAATTCTACTGATGTTGTGAAATTTCAAAATTATTTAATTAAACTTGAGAAATTGACATCGAAATGGAAAATGGCTTTCAACGCTGCTAAATACTCGGTGGTTTTCTTTGGTACCCCAAGGGAGGTTGACATGGAGAGAATAGGTACGCGCTGGGTGACACCATTCTAGGCAGGGTTGATACAATTTTGCTATATCTAGGTAGTTTAATAACAAGTAATTTCAAGTGGGAGGAACACATTATAAAGAAGGTTTCTGGGCCTTTAGGAGATTGGGTTTATTGAGAAGAGCTTTAATGAGAGCACCAATAAAATAAAAGTTATTGCATACAAGACTCCGTGCAGATCGAAACTGGAGTATGCCACCGAGGTATGGGACCCTTTCATCGCCAAACATATAAAGCTAGTAGAATCCGTGCAAAGCAAAGCTGGCCATCTTTATACTAAACCTCAAAGGACAGTGCAGCATCACTGAAGCTAGGGAGAAGATAGGTTTGGAGACTTTGGAGCAGAAGAGATTCGGCCGACGACTGGTGATGCTCACCTATCTTGTTGGACAGTTGGAGACCGACCCTTCACTTTATGAACTAAAAGATGTTATTGATCTGCGTTTTAGTTCTAACAAGCATGATACTAGGTCAATGTTCCAAGGTCTGCCTATAGCACTATCCACTAAGACTAGCACTTTCTACCATAGATTCATTCCACGGACGACGAGGGATCTAAAACTCAGAGCCGGCTCCGGCGATAATGGTGCCAGATCTGAGGGTCACCGGAAAAACCTCGCTACCCTATCCCATACCTTACCCCGAAACCACCTACCCTACCTCTGAAATAGCCGACTCCAAAGGAATGACACCTTTCTTAAAGTTAGGAGTGGTGCTAACTGCAAACGGCTCGTTTTTGCGAGAGTTTGTGAACCGGATATAGTGATTGCAGCCATAGTTCAAATACTTTTTGGAAACCCTATCGTTGATGTTAATAAAATATAATACCAACATTCAGCAATGAAGTTGACTTGCAGACTACGGTCAGTTCTACCACCAGAAAATTATATTACAATGCAAATGAAACATAACACAAAAAAGTACTAACAGCTATTCATAATGATAACTTTGGTTTAGAGAGGCCATGTCTTTCACTTTCAGGCAAACAACATCCCCACTAAAAAGGCAGTAGGGAAGTGATGGCCTACACCAAGGAAGACATTGGCAAAAGCCACAGCAATAGTATAATGGCTGGAGTTGGACATTGTAATGGTATGTTTCTGCTGCTGGTGAATGAATTGCTGGAACAGCTTTTTCTATTTATATTTTATTGGTTTGATATGTTGATCTTTGATGTATGGAATATTAACTTAATGGGTAATGTAATAGGATGGTATTTTATTGTACCATATCCAAGATATAAACTGTAAAAAAACTGTCTAAACTGAAATTTTTTGTAAACCCCCATCCTATTTAGTTGCTAATTCTATTCTACGCTTCTGACAAAGGAAATCAAAAATAATGGTAATGGTAATATTGATAGTTTAAGTATTTGTTTAGTTATATGTAACTAGAATTAGTACGTAATAGTACTACCGCTAGTAGTAGTAAATTACAATCCATGCTCATTCTGCAGAAGTAAAATTTTATTTTGCAGTGCAAGCAGACGTGCACAAGTCAATATATTTGTACCATGCAGATTGAAGTTTTATTCGACTTTTTATCGCGTAACGACAACATGGTTCCTAGGGCACATCGAATTACTGAATTACCTGCAGTAGTCCTAATTAATTATTTTTTCTGTTTTTTCCAGTATACAGAAGTCTACTTGAAGGATGTATTATATCAGACACAATTGTGCGGCGGAGATGAAAACTTGGCAACAAGGAGTGGCATGAGACCTGATAACAAATAAATTTAGTCTGTTGGACCAAATGGCAAGGCACTGCTGTGTTTCCTGCATAGTCAAGCATAATGTAGTTTATTGCTCAAGAACCTGTCACTGCAACCTTCATGATGATCAAATAGTTTGAATGTAGACCTAATTGTAAAAAACTGATGTAATTCAAATTGCATATCTACATCTACATTGTGTGTTAGAATGCCAAATTAGATAGCGATGGTATTATTCCACTAGTGTCTAGTCAGATGCACTCAACTAATTCATTCTTGTTATACATGTAGTTCTATTATAATTGCTATTCTTCCACCAATAGCTTAGTTGATGGTCTTTAACTGTATATTATTGTAGCATGGCAACCGGCAACCAATGTGACGGCAGTGGCGGCCGGCTACTGCAGATTTAATCCTAGCATTCCAGAAATTCACATTCAAGCATAGCAGCCTGCAATATCATGACCCATATCGCTACCAGCTATGCCACCTACCACCACCGACCGGTCTCAAGCACCTGCCACACTCACCCCCGTTATAGGTCAGCCACCAGGCAGAGGCACATGAAGCAAAAAAGAGATGCTCCAGATGAGTTTGAGGGTAGAGCTACAGCTACACTGCTGAAACATCTGAAGATTACTGAGACTGCTCCTGATCACTTGGCGTGCAATCAGGCCTCTTTGGAGTTATCGTCCCACATCGGACGGGTGGTGTGGGGTAGGTCTGGGGTAGGTCTGGGCAATGTAGTGTCGAGCACGACGTATGTTCAAGCTTGTGATAACTAGGCCCGGCAAACAACGAAAGACAATAAAATATTTGATAAATTAAAATGAATAATATTATTTTTTAATATCATATATTACTAAACATTTTATTTTTTTGTATGATTTGTTTCATGATAAATTTGTATTTATTACAACAGGATCAACATTTTAAAATTACTCAGAAATAATGCAAAGGGGTTAAACTTGAACACTTGCTTCTAAAGCATTCGATGTATACCATATTTAGTATAAAATAATGGCTAAAGTTGTAAAGCGGGAAATTGAGTAGACATCGTTTGGGAAAGTCACCGAAGAATATTATCGATCACTATTAGAATTGTCGTTGGCTGATTGCAGGGCCTAGTTATAACAGGCTCGTACGACACTAAGTTACGTAGAGTATGACGCTAAGTTAAGCATCTATGACGCTCGTAGACACCAAAGTTACTCAGGCCTACCCTAACACCTCCTGTCCGATGGGACGATAACCCAAATTGCTCAGGCTGATTGCCTACTGATCACTGGGACAACTTTGGAAAGGTAATTGCTGGTCAAATGAGTTCTCTGAGCAACACACAGTACGACGAGTTTACGATTTCTGTTCAAACTGCATATCGGAACAGCCAACCTGTAGTCTGCACCTACAGTTGAATCTCTCAATCTACTTATTAATCTCCTTCACAACGCTATTGCATCTTGCACAGCCGTACATGACACCTGTGACACTCAATATGAATTTACTTATATGAACTTGCAATCAACCATTTATATGCATGTTTAATGCATAATATTTTTAGATTTAATAC
>JAOQGN010147606.1:0-18108 GCA_027564295.1 Himantozoum antarcticum
GTTTATAATTCGGGTTACTGATGCGGTTTCTTGGGGAAGTATCGCCTTCTGTTTTAAGGCGGGTTTCCAAGGTTTTGAAGGCGCTGCCGGCCATAGGGTCGGGTAAGCCTGGGGGCCAGTAATTCATAATTGTTTAGGGCTGAAGTTAGAGGTTAAAGTTAAAAGTTTAAGGTTTAAAGTTTAAAGTTTAAGGTTAAAAGTTGAAGGTTTAGGGTTGAAAGTTGGAATTTTCGGGTCTATGGTTGAGGGTTTGAAGTTGAAAGTATAGGTGTTGGGGTTGGCTCAATCATTTGAAAACCTGCTGGTTTGGCAGAAGGCGAGAGTATTAACTCGGTTGATTTATACCATTACCGGAAAAGGACCTCTTGCTGCTGACTTTGGTTTAAAAGATCAGCTTCAACGATCTTCGGTGTCGGTTATGGCCAATATTGCCGAGGGCTTTGAACGAAGCGGTCAACGTGAATACCGACAGTTCCTCAATATTGCCAAAGGGTCATGCGGCGAAGTCAGAAGCCTTTTGTATATCGTTCAGGATGTGGGTTATTACCCTGAATCGCATATTCAAAAAATTCAGACAGAGTCCATCAGTATCTCCAAAATGCTATCCAGCCTAATAAAATCCATCGACACATAAAATGCCTTAAACCTTAAACCTTCAACTTTAAGCTTTAACCCTTCAACCTTCAGCTTTAAGCCTTAAACCTTAAACTTTTAACCTTAAACCTTTAGCCCTAAACCTTAAACCTTAAACCTTCAACTTTAAGCTTTAAGCTTTAAGCTCAATAAGCCTTACGACTGAGTGAGTAACGACCCTCAAGCGTCCGGGCAAGACCCTGACCGCGACTGATCTGTTCGTTCATGCGGCTATCTATTTTCTTCATGAAGACCTCGACCACATCCCCTTGTGAGGTTGAACGGGTTTTTGTTTCGGCGGTTTCACCGGGCTGGGTGTAGACGTTGACGGTCGTATTGCCGCCACCCATTTTGTTGTTGGGAATGATGTTGCCCGAATTGCTGGCGGTGAACATCTCGGGGCCTTTCTCACCGACTAAATAGGTGGTTCCACGCATGACGGGGCCGCCGGTGGCTTTAGCAGGAGGGGCTGGAGTTGGAGTATCACCGCCGCCACTGTCTTCATTCCCCCAGTTTTTGAAACCTTTTACTATGTTGTCGGTTATGTTGGCTTGCACAGCAATACGGATTAGATCATTAATGATACTTTCGGCCAACTGGCTGAAGTCCATTTCCCCCTGTATGACCATGTTGGCAAACTCAGTACTGAAGCTATTGGCCCAGCTTGTGGTTGCCCGTTCCATAGTTTCGGTGTTGGTGCCGATAGCGGCTGCCAGTTTATCCATCTGGCTGGCCATTTCGTCGGTGGTGTCTTCGGTGTCCTGTTTTAACCGTTCGAGTGATTCCTGACGAGCAGCTTCTGCCTGAATAATATAGGCTGACTGTAGCTGTAATAAGTTGTCATACCCTGATTGATTAATCTGCGACTCAGTCAGTACAAGGCTATTTATCTGATCCACCTGTTTCTGGTAGTTCAGATTGATCAGCTCTTCTTGTGTAGCCAGTTGTCTTGTCAGTTCATCTAGGGTTCTCTGATTGGCTTTGATGATGTCATTGGCGGCTTTATCTGCTGCGGACTGATCCACTTTAGGCTTTATAATTACTGTTCCTGTAACAGGATCTATATCAAGAATCTTTGGTTGATCCTTAAATGTTATGCTCGCCTTGGCTTGCAGATCCCAGCGGTTTTCCTGCGCCTCTTTTATTTCCTGTTTTAACCGATTTAACTGGGCTTTTTGTGCGGATAGTTGCACTTCGCTGTTGTAGCTGTTCTTATTTTTCTCCAACCGTTTAATGCTGGAAGAGACTCCGTTAATTTCTTCCTGTAGGTCTGCGATTTTTTCAATAGATCCTTCTAGTGTGTTGGGAACATCATTAAGTGCATCCAGTTCGTTACCAATCTGTCGAATGACACCACTGGCCACTGTTGCCAACCATTCCAATTGCTCAGCCGATCCCGCCACTGCACTGGCAAAGGCGGTCGACATTTGTTTGCTCAGGCGGCTGATGATTTTTTCAGATTCACGCAATGCAGAGATGTCTGCTTGCGATATAACAAGGTTTGCGTCATAAGCGTCCTGCTTTAAATCTCTGTACGCTTTTCCCTCATCTTCTAATAGTGGAATAAGCAGGCTGGTATCGTTGGCGATGCTTTCCAGATAGAAAATTTGCTCCTCCATACTGATGTTGGCTTCGTCCATTGCCTTTTTCACAGCCAACAACACATCAGGGCCTGCCAGCCCTTGCAACTCTTGAGCAGTCAGGTTTACTTTGGGTGCTACATTCTCAAAGAAATCAGCAAACTCACCGCCTCCGGTAGCGATAAAATCGCCCAGTTTGTCGGATACGTCTTTACTGATATCACCCAGTTTTTCAGCAGAGACCCCATACTGCTCAACGGCATAGCTGGCCGCCTGAAATTCTTCGGCACTCATGTTGGCCAGTCTGGCCATGTTCTCGATTTCTTTGGCGTTGGCCATCGCATCATTGGCGATACTCATCGCAGCGCCAACACTCAGGAAACCCGCCGCCATTCCTAAAATACTGCTGGTCGTTCTGCTGAATGAGTCACTGACCTGCCGTGACCATCTTCGTGTCTCATCATTAGCTTCTCTTAGGCCATTAATGTACTGAGCTGACTCAGCAATCAGGTCAACAACCAGAGAGGCGATATTAATGGCGGCCATGTTCGTGTCCTGTGTTCATAAAATGAAAGTGTTAGGGGTAATCTGCGCCAGCATTCACAGAGCGATGCCTGTTTTTTAACCTAATACCTGTCTCAGGCTGGCGTACTGCTGATCAGCAGTAAGGTCGTCAGGTGATGACTGATCGGGTTGCAGGTACGCCAGCCATTCGGTGAACTCGCTGCAGCCCATATTGCGCTCCAGCCAGCCGACTGTGGTATGCAGCCGGGTAGCCAGATCAAACAGGCAGCGCCGTTGTGGGTTGGCGCTCAGTGCTTTTTTGTTTCCTCCAGAGAGTCAGGGCCCAACCGTGAAAACTTCAGGGATTCGTAATAGATAAACATGACGGTTGTTGTTCCAAAACTTTCGCTCATGGCGTCCATGTCTTTCTTTTCCGGTGGCCTCCCCATCAAGGCGTGAGTGGCCACCATGGTTATGCTGTCCATCACATTGCTGACGCCATCCTCGCCATTTCTGCCCACACTTTGTACGTATTTCATAACGGACAGCGGCAACTCATAAAGCTGGACGTCACGTTTGTCAGGGAGGGTAATAGTGGTGGTTTTCAAGGGGGGATTTTTCAGCAAGTCCTCAAAGGTCAGTACAGTCATGCGGCCTTCTCTACTTTACCGGATGCGCTGGCAGAGGCTGGTGATGATATCCATGCAACATTGCCAGACTGTTTGCCGTAAACCGTCCATTGTAGGGCTTCACCGCCCTGTGGCTCGTTGATCTGCCAGCCTGACAGGGCCAGTTTGAAGTCTCCGGTTCTGCCGTTACTGAGGACCACTTTCATATTAACCAGGGCGTTATTGTTGGCCAGTACTAAAAATTTCTCTTGTGTGACATCGCCGGGAATGTCATTGCCGGTTATTTCTTTATCAGGTGGGGTTTTCAGTCCGGGTATGTAGGTGCGGGTGGTGGCGTTTATTGGGGTTGTTTCTACAAATTCACCCTGTTGACCTATCGCGCCGATGGTTCTGACTTCGAGCAGTTCCAGAAAGGTGCTGGCGCTGTCGGGGTCTTCAAAGGAAAGGATGGTGCCTGCGCCAATGATGGCGTCGGTTTTGGTAGCCATGGTGTGTTCCTGCTATCACGGTGGGTTGATTAATGTTTGCTCTGTAATCGATCTTCCATTTTTAAAAGATACGTTCGGGTTTCCTGAATATCTTTCTCAGCACTCAGTAATTTCTGATTGATATTGGCCAGTTGGGTATTCATATCAATACCCCAGCCAACGATGCCAGACACCACGATCAGAGCCGAGATGATCATGGACAGATCGAGACGTTTCTCTACCTTCCATTCACTCATCAAAAAAAGTTCTCCAGGCTGTGGCGTATTGCTCCGGCGTGGCTTTGCCCAGTTCGGTATTCCAGTATTTCTTGGCGTATCTTGATAGACCTTCAATGTCGTCCAGTTCAGGTATGGGTTCTTCAAATCTCAGAAAGAACGCTCTGGCCATACCTACCGAGAAAGCCGGATCAAATATCAGGCAATAAGGGCTGCAGGGCACGAATTCACCGATATAAATCCGCTTTCGCTTCACGTAATTACTGACATCCTCGAAGGTGTTAGGCTCCATCTGGAACAGACCCAGAGCCGGACCGCCTAACTGCCGGGTATACGTAAACCCGCCTGACTCATGGGCGGCGATCATTTCAAGCAGTCGGGTGGCGTTGTTAGTGGAAGGTAGCAGGAACAACATCAGTGCATTCTGAATTAGCCTGTGGCAGACCCTGCCTTCAGGTTTCATCGTTGTGGCTTCGTTACAGATTTAACCGACCACATCGCGCCTTCTTCTATGGCGGTCATGGCTATAGCTGTACAGCGTGAATCTTTGCCGTAGTTGCCGACCATATCAATCAGCTCAGCAGCGGCTTCTTTGATCTCTGTAACCTGTGGATTTCCGGTAGGGTTGCAGTCAACGCCTATGCGGTGTTCACCTTCGGTGATGGGGGTTGGGTTTTTCATGGATTGTGTCTCTAAGAAATAGCGGGAAGAACGCCCGACGGGTGTGTTTAACGGTGGTATATCACAAAGCTCAAAATCTGCCGGTGGAGTTTCGCGTTCTCTTCAAACCCATCCTGACGGTTTTCCAGTAACACCATTTGTACGGGGATATCACCCAGTAAGCCTCGGTGTTGATGCAGTGCATTGATGACCTGTTCGGCCAGTTGTTTCACTGATAAATATTTACGGGTATAGCAATCGATCTGATAACGGGACTCGCGGATCTGGTCCACGATAGAGAGGGATATTTCGACAGGATCGCTGATGAGCGAATAGACGACTGCCGGCAGACGGTCACCACGAAGCTGGCCGTAGATGCTGGCATTGAGGGATTGTTTTAAATGGGCAAAAAGCCCTTCTTCCAAGGTCATGAGCCGCGCCTTCTTCGTGCTGATGCGAGACGTCTTTCCAGTAAGCCACCGAACCTATTCAGAGTGCTGCGCCAATGGCTATCAAAGGCAGGTTTTACAAAGGGCTGAGGGGGTGAATTCTCAGTGCCCAGTTCGACCATGTGAGCGTATGGGGTGAAGGCTCCTATTCTGACTTTTACCAGACCATTGCCGCTTATGTTGCGGTTGCCGCGTCCGGTTTTGTTGATGTAGGAACGGCGTCGCACCTTAAACTTTAGAAAGCCAGGACGTATCAATACCTCGCCGCGACGGCTGCGACGCTTGCGCGGTCTTGGATCTTGTGACACAGGGGCGGTGGCCTGCATCTGTCGGTACATGGGCAGGCTGGCAGACATCAAAGCAGAACGAATGACTTTAGCGCCAGCGATGCTGTCTTCATTACTGAACTCACGAAGGGCTTGTTCTATCTCACGAAGGCCGGTGATTTCGACTCGTAAGCTATCCATTAGTCAGCTCCGGCAATACGACATTGACTGCATGATAAAGAGGGTCATCAAAGTTTTCATCACGAAGCCGGATGTCATCGCTGACTTTGCGGGTCAGGATTTTGACCCAAATATCTTTGGCGTCAAAGTTTACCTTACCCAGTACATCCATCTTTCTGTTTTGCCACCAGATGCGCCACTGACTGGTCAGGTCATCAAGCCGTGGGTCATATCTCACTATGATGGCCATATCTTGTTGTCCCAGAAAACCGCCTGCAGCGTAAATCTCTTTGACGGATACAGGGCGAATAGACGCCCAGCAATTCACCACTTCAGTCCAGCATTGTGGTTGGTCTGTGGTGGTGTCAGGCATTTCACAACTGGCCGGTTGCTCAATAATGATTCTGTGTTTCAGTTTGCCAGGGCTGGCCACCTTCTTCATGGATTGCTCCTGATTCGGTAGTCATTGAGCAGGTAATCAAAGCCGAATGCCAATTCTGACAGGTTCAGATCAGTGACGACTTCTCGGTTTTCATTGAAGTGGCTGACCAAAATCATGGCGGCGTGTTTAATGGTGTCGTTCACCACCATGCCGTGTTCTGGCTTGGGGTCTGCTGCATCAAAATCTGCCTGAGTAGCAAACAGAGGTCTTTTTAGATAATCGGCAATACTCAACTCTACCGCATCAGCAATAGAGCTAAGTACCCGTCTGGTGTCGTCATTATCAACCTCCCGACACCAGATCAGGAGGTATTCAATATTAAGCCAAGTCATTACTTCGGCTTGCTTGCAGTGCTGACACTGCCAGGGTGTTGCAAGTACTTGACTGACTGGCCGCTGGCATCAAGCAGGTTGCCATCGTGTCGACTGAATGCAAGGAAGCCGACCTGACCCTTACGGGTGTAGACACTGTCAGTCATGCGGAACAGGGTCACAGCCATGACATCACGAATCAGGTAGTTAGACAGTTGACCGAAAGCGATGGACTTAGCGCCTCCGGCTGGTGCATCCATGTACTGATTGATGGTGTAGCGGTAGCCAAGAATAGTGTCAGGCTCACTCACTGCAATACCGGGCACCCAAAGTGGACGACCTTCGTTGTCTTTGAGCATCTTGACGGTTTTCAGGGCATGGTCAGCAAACATGAACCCGGCATTCAATCGGTAGGTAGGATCGACACTGTGTTCCAGATTAATCAAATCATCAAATCCGATCAGACTTGCGCCTGCTGCGTCTGCGCCTTTGGAGGCTGCTGGCATGATGCCTTTTGGTTGCCCGGTACCAGAACCGACTGTGAAATGGCGGTTGCTGATTCTGCTGATTCTCTGAGCCAGAAGGCGAACGATGTACGCCTCGATGTCGATTCTTGAATCCTGCAACAACTCAAAAGGCACCGCAACGCCTTTGGATGAGTATTTGAAGGAACCGATGGTCTTGATGCCGAAGGCGGGGTCTTCATCGCTCACCTCGGTATTCTCAGCGACGATTTCACCTTCCTGATCGAGATTATCCGCTACCGGCCATTCAATCGGCACACCGGTGGCGGTTTGCTGAATAGTCGCCACCAGTCGCATGTTGCCGAACAGTGTCATCTCTTCAATCAAGCGGGTGGCAAAGTCGGTCGGAACCAAATAACCACCGGCGGTATCGGTGCCGGTGCTTAGGTCATTTCTCAGTCTGCGCTCTTCTACGTAATTTTTTTGTTTAACATCCAGAGCGTCAATACCACCACGGAGGAAACTCTGAAAGATGCCTTTTTCCATCAGGATGTTGTTGTTGGCTTCATCGGTGGAAGTACCATCACGCTCTGACCGTTTTTGTGTTACTGCATAGTCAGCCGCCTCAATTTTTAGTTGCTGCTCAAGTCGTTCTACCTGGTTATCAATGCGGCCAATTTCATCCACGAGTTTGTCATACTGCTGGTTGTGGTCATCGTTCCAGGCTTCAGGCTCAACGCTGTCCAACATATTACGGGCAGTCGATGCTGCCTGGCTGCGTTGTTCTCTCAGGGTTTGAATATCCATTAATGGGTTCTCTCAGTTCAGGCAATCAAAGCCAGTCGGCGTTCAAGGTGTGCCCGTAGGGCGGTTGGGTTGGGCGTTGCAGGTTCGGTGTAAGCTTGGGGTGGGTGTTCGTAGGCACTCAGGTCAAAGGTTTTGTTATCAACGTTGTCATCTGTAATTACGCTGGCGATCTGGTCAGCAAAGCCGTGATCAACGGCCTGTTGTGCGCTCATCCATGTTTCGGAGGTCATCATCGCCATGACCTGATCTTCACTCAGACCGGTACGGTTGACATAGTCGGTGGCAATACTGTCATCAATGGAATCCAGTAAGGTGGCGTGTGTTCGTAAATCATCGGCGTTACCCATAAAGAAAGACCACCCCTTGTGGATCATGAAGAAAGCGCCGGGGCTGATGCGTATTTCATTGGCGGCCATGGCTAAAAAGGTGGCAGCGCTGGCGGCGAGTCCGTCTACATGGACAATCACATTTGCGGGGTGTTGCTGTAATGCAGTTTGCATAGCTCTGGCGGTAAAGACATCACCACCAGGGGAGTTTATACGGACATTCAGTGTACTGACGTTTAGCCCATTCACTTCACGGACAAATGTTTCTGCATCGATGCCCCACCAGTCGTCGATCACATCATAAACGTACACCGTCGCTTCATTGTTGCTCTGTGTCTGCACCCGGATTCCTGATGTTTTTTTCTGTTGATGGCTCTTCTGATTGTTCTGAATCAGATTCATCAGTTTGCGTGGATTCACTGCTGTCACCCGTTAATGGTTGATAAAGCGTGTTGCCCCCGTCAATGGGTGGCAGGTTTTCATCGCGTCTGATTTCGTTGATGGTTTTCCATCCCGGTTGTTGATTGCCGCCCAGGGCGATTTGGTAAGCTTCGTTTCTGGCTTTCACATCCCCGCGAAGCAGTGCGTTAACGTCAAACTCTGTAAAAGACTGACGTTGTCTAAACAACTTTCGGTTCAGCTCTTGCTCAATGCGGGTTAGGTGTGGGCGTAAGGTGTAACGGACAAATCCGATGGACTGCTGTTCAATGCCAGTTCCCCAGCTTGTAGTGGTTTCCTGCGCTCCGATCATGTGGGGCGGCACTCCGAAGATGCGAGCGATGTCTAATACCTGAAACTTTCTGGTCTCTAATAACTGGACATCGTTGGCATTGATATTCAGGGGTGCGAATTCACCGCCTTCTGTGATTATGGGGGGAAGGTGGGCGTTGTCGGCTCCGACCACTTTGGTCTTCCAGTATTCGCGCATCATTTCAAACTGATCTTTGGTCAGTTTGTTCGGGAATTTAATGTAACCCGGTGAAGAGATCCCCTGTCTGAAATAAAGTCCGGTGAACTTATCAGCACTCAGGGCATTGCCTACGCTGTTCAATGCGGCAGACTGAATCACGGACAAGCCTTGCTTCCCATTCCAGCCAACACCGGGAAAATGCAGGATGTCACTGGGATAGAAACCAACAAAAGCGATGTCGTTATTGGTGGCTTTGGGCAGGGCTTCACTGTCGAGACTGACGGCGACGATATACGTCAGTTCACCATCGACTAAACGGGGTTCTACATTTCTTGGGTTTACGTAAATCAGGCGTCTCACCTTGCCGTTGAGATCCCGGTCTATCACCGCATAGCCATTGCCATCGAGTAACATATCGGTGACCAGTGTTTCCCAGAACACTAAGGCCGTGACCATGGGGGAAGGCTCAAGGCATAACCGCTGTAACAATGGATGACGTTCATCCAGAAGACGCACGCCGTTATCTTTGCGTTTGAATATCTGCAACGGCATGGAACCAATAGCGCCAGAGATCAGAGACACGCAGGCAAACACGGCGGCGACCTGCAGAGAGCTTTGGTGTGTTACGGCTACGCCGGAGTGGGACATGGTATTGAATACGTCCGACAGCTCTTGCCAGTTGTGTCCTGTGGTTTCTGATTTCAGGGTAGCCAGATCATCCTGTGCCTGTGCCAGTTCCTGACGTAGCTGTTTGCGGGTGTTTTTGAATAGATTCATGTGTTCATTACAAAATCAGGAATGGGGGAATGATGATAGCCGTTGTCGAATTCTTCTAACATCATGGCTCTGGACATGGCGGTTATAAGAGCGACAGCGCCGTCTATTTTGTTATCTTGAGCATCTTTATTGGGAAAGACATTTTCATTTTTATCAACCTTTGCAGTGACGTTTGACATGCACCAGGTCATAACAGGGTGCTGATCGTGATGAAGTCGTCCGTCAATAATCAGCGCCTGTGTTTCCTTCATGGGGTCACTGAGTTGTTTGACCGTTTGCCCCACTTCAATCATGGGTAGTTCGTCCTTTTCGGCCAGTTGAGTAGCTAACTGAGTAGCACCCCATGGGTCAAATCCAATCTCAGCGGGATGGTAACGCTGTGCCCAGTCGTTCACAGTTTCACGGATGGCGTCAAAATCTATGATTTGGCCATCGGTTAATGTCAGAAAACCCTGTTCTGCCCAGAGCTTATAAAGCTGTTGGACATGGTGCGGCTTGCCTGAGCGCTGGTCGTCTATTTGTACTTCAGGCAACCAGAAATGGGCCTTAAAGTGGTAGTGTCGGTTCTCATCACAAAACACGGCCAGCAGAGCGGTGAGGTCTAATTTGCTGGCCAGATCTAGCCCGAAGTAACAGGGCATGTTGATAAGTTCTTCTTCACTGGCGAGCGGTGGACACTGATTCCACAGTTCCATATTGAAGAAGGCCGTCTCACCTGCGCCCCAAATGTCCAGACGTTTGCGTTTGAATTCACTGGCGGCTGATGGGTTTTGTTGAGCTTTCTGACAAAGGTGCTGCATGTCGTCTAATTTGACCGATACCCCAAGGTTGGGGTTGGCTTGTATCCAGACATCGGGGTTTTTCCAGTCGTCAGGATCGTCCAGGGTGTAGATCACCCCGAAGCAGCGGTCATCATCGACTACCCCTTCCAAGACTTTGGTCAGGTAGTTGCGCACCTCGTAACAGATGCCGGTTCGGTCACTGCCAGCGGTAGTGATTACCAGCAATAATGGCTGTCTTCGGGCGGCGCAGGACAGCTCAAGCACGTCGTAAACGCGGCGGTTTTTGTGGGCGTGTAGCTCGTCGATAATCGCCAGATGGGTGTTCTTCCCCTCTAAAGTATCGCTGTCTGATGCCAGTGGTTTGAAGCTGCTGCTGGTGCCTTCATGACTGAGTGAATGGTTAAACGCCTGTATGTGATGACGCAGGTTTGACTGTCTCACCATGTCGCGGGCTGCGTCGAACACGATGCGCGCTTGGTCGCGGCTGGTCGCGGCGCTGTATACCTCGGCTCCGGGTTCATCATCCCAGCGGGTCATGTACAAACCCAACGGTGCCACGAAGGTGCTTTTGCCGTTCTTCCTGCCTACTTCTATATAGGCAGACTTGAACCTGCGCTGTTTGGTTTCCCGCCAGTACCAGCCGAACAGGTTGATCAATATGAAAACCTGCCATGGTTCAGGCGTTACCGGCTGGCCTGCCCATTCCCCTTTAATGTGAGGAACATGGCCATAGAAGTCGACGATTTCTTGCGCTTTGTCTGTGTTGAATATCAACCCTCTGTCGTATCCGTTTTGCATGTCATCGATGAATCGCTGGCAGGCTTTGCGTGTCCATTTACAGGCGCTGATTTCTCCGGAGGTGATGTCGTACGCGTATTGGTAGCCGATTTCCCAACTTATGGGCATGACAAAGCACTTATGATCGCTCTGCCAATGACTTCAGGAATTTGTGGAACCACTGAATTACCCAGGGCTTTTATTTGAGCCACCCTGTTGGGTATCCCATCAGCCACCGGACAAATTCCGGATTCAGCTTCCCAGTAGGTTGTGACGGGTCTTTCGCTTTGGCGCACAAGTAGTTTTTCTTCGTCATGTGTTGGTGGATTTTGCTGCCCACTGGCTCTGTGTCTTTGTACTCGCTGGCTCTTGGTGTAGGCCACATCTTCATCACTTCCGGACTGACCTGTTCCCGAAGGTTGGAGGGACGGCTTCTCCCCTTTCTGGCTTTCTCCTGCATTTTCAGAATGGATTCCACTGACCTCTGTGGCAGATAATCCATCGTGTTGGGAGTAGCCCACATCGTCGGCCACTGTCCTGTCTTCGCCATTGCTCCCAGACATCGACCTGACTGACTGCTCTTGCTGAATGTTTTGGCGGGTCTTGTCTCGCAATGGCTGGCGCTCACGGTAGGCAACAATCCAGACTCTGTCTCTTCGGTGCGGGGCGTTGACGGCGCAAGCTGGTATAACAAACGTTGACGTGGCGTAACCTTCACCTTCCAGGTCAAAAAGCACATCGTCGAGCCCCATTCGGATGTGACCAGCAACGTTTTCCGCAAGCACCCAAGCGGGTCTGCACTCTTTAATAATTCGGAACATTTCCGGCCAGAGGTGGCGGTCATCCTCTTTGCCTTTTTGCTTCCCGGCAACACTGAAGGGCTGGCAGGGGTATCCTCCACAGATGAGATCGGGTTGTTCTGGCAGGTCATCAGAAGTCAGCCTTCTTATATCGTCAAACAGGGGAACATCGGGCCAGTGCTTTTGCAGAACAGAACGACAATAGGGTTCTATTTCACAGAAGGCGATAGTAGTCATTCCAGCCCTTTCAAGGCCAAGGCTGAAGCCACCAATACCACTGAATAAATCAAGCACTTTGAGCATCAGATACCTTCATGCGCCAGTCGTTTCTTCTTTTGCCAGGCGTCGAATTCATCTTCAACGGTGGGATTTTCTGCACGTATACGGGTGCGGCTGGATGGGGTCATGCCGAATTCACACAACATTTGTTTCATTAGGTCTGCCAGTTTCATGCTGGCTTTGAAGTACGGCGACATGACCGGAACCATCATGGCTTTGCCGTTGTTGGTCTTGCGATCTGAATAGCGAGGGTCGGCAATGACCATGCCTTTCTTCTTGATCATCATTCCAGCGTCTACCCATTGAGCGTAAAGCTCGCAGTAAATAGCCAGGGCATCCTGATCCATCACTGTAGCGACTGAACCAAGATTCTTGATGACGGTCTTCCAATGTTCGCGGGCTCCTTCAGATAAGATTTTCGGCGCTATGATTTTTCGGTTCTCAGGTTTGGGTTCTTTGTCATTCATTCGACAAGGTTGGGCCGTCCCCTGAATCACTTTTAAATTAGTGGGGAGTGGTTTCCTGCCTTTCATAGTTTTTGCCTTTCCTGTTTCATGGCTTCAAAGGTTTGGCCGGTGTCGGCATGAGTGGCCTGTTGGTCGGTGTATTCTTGCCAGCGGTTTATAATGACGTCACAAAAACGGGGATCAAGTTCCATCATACGACAGTGTCTTTCTGATTTTTCGCAAGCGATCATGGTAGAACCGGAACCACCGAACGGATCGTAGACAATGTCACCGGGCTTGCTGCTGTTGGTAATGCAGCGAAGGGATAGTTCTACAGGTTTTTGTGTGGAGTGTACGTAGTCTTTGGAGAGGTCACGGTGGATTTGGAAGACGTCGGAGCAGGCATCGGCTTTGCGGCCTCCTTGCCAGAACTGTTTACCCCCCCCACACCCTTCCATCCAAAAAAAATCAATTCATACTGGCTGTGGTAATTAGAATTTCTCATCAGGATGTTTTCTTTTACCCAGATGATTATTCTGGCTTCTTTGTTAAGGTGCAGGTTGAACAGGGAAAAGTACAAGGGGCAATTCAAACAACCACCACACAGATACAATCGAGCATTTTCATTAAGTACGTTCTCGACTGAAATATGAAAACTGGTCGGTATGGCTGCCTGTGTGATATCTCCAATAATAGTGTCTTGCTTGGTGGAAATGTAATTAACCCCATACGGGGGATCGGTAAACATCATCTCGGCCCTCTCTTCTTTTATATAGCCGCATACCGATTCCCGCTTGGTGGCGTCACCGCAAAACAGACGATGGTTGCCCAGTTGCCATACGTCACCGAGCACCGTCACTACGGGTTGGCGCTCATCTAATTCAGGGCATTGATTCTCGGCATCCATACTGTTGTCGATGTCGCCCTCTTCCATAAAGTCTTCTTCGGTGAAGCCGGTCAACTCAATATCAAAGTTGCCATCGTTCAGGTCAGACAATTCCACACGCAGCAGTTCATCGTTCCAGCCACCGCCTAATTCCTGTAATCGATTGTCTGCCAGCATGAAGGCTTTTTGCTGATGTTCGTCCAGGTGACTGAGAGTGATGGTGGGCACCTGATTAAGACCCAGTTTCTTTGCCGCGAGTACACGACCATGACCGGCCACGATGCGGAAATCGTCATCAACCAGCACCGGCACGTTGAAACCGAACTCGGTAATAGAGGCGGCGATCTTGTTGATCTGGTCGCTGTCATGTTGTTTTGGGTTGTAAGCATAAGGAATGAGCTGATCGGTGCTAACCTGCGAAATTTGCATAAGAAATCACTTTGACCAAATTTGCATGCATAAAATATTTTGTGAGCGCACGGTCAACTTTGCGCACGCGTGTAAGTATTGACCCGCCCCTATCCCTTGCAGCACTAAGGCTACAGGCTTTCCTACTCTTCGCCCGTTTTACGTTGATGACAAGGAGGGCATAGGCTTTGCAGATTACTGAAGGCATCACCCCCCCCTTGAGCCTTGGGTTTGATGTGGTCTACATGGATAGCGCTGGTCAATCGTCCAGACCTTAGACATAACTGACATAGATAACCGTCTCGCTTCAGTATCTGGAGCCTGAGTTTTCGCCACTTAGATCCATAGCCTCGCTGTGTGCTGTTGCCTTGCCTCTGTTGCCATGGTGCCCAGCTATTGAACTGCGGCCTGTGCTTATCGCAGTAACCATCACGGCCTGTTGTCCTGTCTTTACAGCTTCTAACACGGCAGGGCTTGGGGATCTTGTCAGGCATAGGTCAGACCGAAACGCTGCATGATTCATGGCGTGGAGTGTGTGTCATGGGGTATCTCTATACGGTAAACTGATCAGCTCTATTGAGGTCTGTATGAAGAACTACAACGAATGCACAATGACGGTGAGCCGCATCAATAGACGCTGGTCTATTGTCTGCTTTGTTTTGTCTGTGTTGAGCCTGAGCACTGGTGTAGTGTTCGGGATGAAGATGGTGTTGTGACTGAGTCGCCCTCTATCCTCTTGACCTGGCATTCATGTAGTCGGGTTATCTGCTCTTTTCTTTCTTGGTAATCAATCCCCATAGTGATCAACTGGGCATCGTATCAAAACAGGGAAACTTTCTGCCTCTTTGTACATTTTTCATGGCTAAATAATCAGCCGTGAGACTTGAATGTTCGGTTAGGGATTTCTCAATATTTACCAGAACAGACTGCAAAACCAAAATAAGAAGCTCACCCGGAGTGTGGACAGGCACTGGCTGGGGAAGTCAGTGACCACCGGATGAGCTGGAAACAAAAATCAGGGCATAAAAAAAGCCCGAAACGGGCTTACTCACAAATGTATTTTATAAAATCTTTTAGGGCAGGCGCTAAACACCTAATCTTAGTTAAGTAGAATAGGCGTAATTGAAGCTTTTGCAAGTATCTAAAAGGCATAACTAGAACAATACTGCTTTAGAGCAGGTTAATCAGTGCCTCTGTCGTATTCTTTAGTTCTTCCTTTTTTAATCTGAGAATCAGGAAGCAAAGCGCATACTCATACAAATATGGAACGGTCTCTTCCTGCTCCTGATTGATAATGGTGCGCTTCTGTACGCCTAACAGCTCACCTAGTTTTTCCTGAGAAAGGCCCAGTGTTTTACGGTGCTGTTTGAATTCCTGACCAGTCAATGCTTAACACCGTCAACAAAGCCTACTGTTTCAAACCCTATTGTTTCATCCATCAGCACACCGCAAACGGTGGCCTGTATTGATTCATCATCGGCACTGTGAATATCAACACCAAGCAGGTTATCAATATATTCAGACGTTGCTATGCCTTCCATAATTTCACCGCAATGATTGACCTGACGAATCGCCAAACCCTTTTTATTCACCTGGTACCAGGCTTGGTGGGTGTACGGCTCCAGTTCTACGGGTTGCCAGTTATCAAACATGGATACTACTCCTGTTATGCTCAATTAATTTTTTTAAAAAAGCGCGCGCATTTCTACGATGTCTATATTAATGTAAATTATGCACTATTGCAATACATAAAGATGAAAAAAACGTTCTTTTAGTCGTGTTTACTTCAAAATAGGAGGGGGCATCCTTGCCCCTTTCTAATCAGTCTATCGTTATTCCTTTGCGTCTGATCAGTGCCTGCATACTGCGTCCGTGTGCGACATAAGCAATAATGGCTATGCTCTTGTCCCAGCACTTAATACAGCGGTTACACTTGCCGTCCTTGTTTGCATAAGCCATGCAAACAGTGAGGTTTTCATCGTCCGTTTCAGTGGTTGGGATAATGGTTGAACCGTGGTGGGGTTCATACTCTCCCGTTACTGAATCGCTGGAGTATCTAACCGCTACATTAGGTAGCCGGTTGATCTCTTCAAGGATCGGGCGAATCTTTGGGCGCTTGTGTGATCGGGTGGGTAGCCAGTGTAGAACCCAGTCAGTGCGCTTAATCACTTCCAGAATCTTTCCGGCTTGGTCAGGGTGGTAAATATCACCTGAATCAAACCACCGAAAGAACCGGTCATAAAACAGCTCGTTGACCATGTCATCTACCCAGCCTTCACGCTTCCAGTCCAGTTTATTTTCCTCTCTGGGACGTTTCACGTTAGGGCGGTTATAATTGCCGCCCTTTGCGTAGCAGCCTGTGCAGGCATCTACCAATGAACCGTCAGAGTTGAAAGAACCAGGACAGGTTGTTCCGGCTGGAGTAGACCAGGAACGTATTCCATCCAGCTTGTTGACCCGTGAGAAATGGATCATTAAAGCCTCCGAAGAAGTAAACACATTGTTAAAGAACGTTGCGTCTCGCGACCAACTAAGACTAATTATAGTGTAATATTTGCACTTTTGCAACACCTTTAAGTGCAAATAAATTACTTTTATTGCTTGAAAGGTACTTATATTTCACTTAAAATGATGTCAAAGTGGAGATGCGCGCGCTTTTTTTTAAAAAACTGATGTGGTGGGCCGGTCGTTTCGCAATGACACGAAGGCCGCTGTTCATTGGTTTGGGTAGCGGACTTTTTTTTGTGTATTACCAGTGTTACTTATGAGAAATGGATTCACATAAGTAGGGTGTTAGGCTTTTAAGGAAATATCGTGGAAAGATCAGAAGTTGTAGAACTAAACAAATCTCAGAATATTGAAATTAATTTACCTTGTCAAAAGTGTACAGGGAAAACTGTCCATAAAGTACTTGTGTCAGTAGATATTCGTGGTGAAGACACCTATAGAAATGATTGTTTTGAATGGAGAGATGACTACCAAATCGTTGCATGTGCCGGTTGTAAAACTAAATCATTTAGAAATGTTAGTTCAAACTCAGATGATCATTATCAAGTTGATGTAGATGAGTGGCACCATGATGAATTAGTTAATATATACCCATCTCGAATTGAAGGTAGAAAAACACTTGGAGTAGATGAACATTTTTTGCCACATGAAGTGCGCGGTATATATAGAGAAACTAATCAAGCACTAAATAACAAATCTCCAATTTTAGCAGGTATTGGCCTTAGGGCTCTTATTGAAACTATATGCAAAGAGAAAAGTGCCAAAGGTAATAATCTATATAGAAAAATAGATGACTTAGTTGTTAAACAAATTTTAACACCTGCGGGCTGTACAATATTGCATGAAATACGAACTCTTGGAAATAATGCTGCACATGAAGTAAAACCACATAGTGAGAATCAATTAGCTTTGGCTATGGATGTAGTTGAACACGTTCTAAATGATATATACATTCTTCCAATGAAGGTTAAGATGGAGTTTGGTGAATAAAAAGCTGATCAATCTTACATAAATAGTTGGCTGTTCTCGTTCCTCGCAAATTATAGCCAACTATTTTTAGCCGATTAGCAGGGCGTTATACGGCGTCCTTAAATCTGAAATAATATCCCTTGTCTCCATACGCATTTACACACATACCTGCAAACTCAACACGATCCAGATCTGACAGTTTTAGTTTCGATAATGTCACGCAGTCGTCCCCGTGATGACCGTTGTAGCCATACTCCCTCCCCTGATCATCAACAACTCTGGGCGCTCTTCCTTCAATAATCCGAACACCGATTGGTACTAACGCCATTTCTATAAGTCGAACCTTATCCAAGTGGGTGTATTCTTTCAGTTCGTTAGCCATAACCTTTGTTCCTTTAATGCACTGCGATCTGCCATATAACAAAATCTTGCACAGGAATGTCGCCTGTGAATCAGGGGTTATCTGTCGTACTGTGTTTTGTATTCATCCATTAAAGTTTTATCTCCGTTTTTCTGCGCTCGATATGCTCGCTGATACTCTCTGGCCTGATCCATGTTCCTGCCCGTTGCACTACTAGCACCGACACGCAATTTGTTTTTGTTGAATCTTGC
>JAOQGN010147607.1:0-11391 GCA_027564295.1 Himantozoum antarcticum
GGGATAATGGAGTTCTATAGCTAGACTATTATTATTAATAGACAATTATCAAGACAATGTCAGAGAAGATGCTAAGATTTATTAATAATAATAATTAAAAGATATTTCAAATAACTTTTTATTTTTAAATATTACAAACATTTTAGATTGTCATAAACCGAAACTGAACGGAAACGGTCATTGCAGCCCATCTATGCTAGTGATCCAATGTATTAGCATTTTTAAAAGGATTGCATTGCCATGCAAGACGATAGTTTTCATATTTTTGCATTGGTCTGAATTAAATATTATGATCGTTCAAATGCACTGTCATTGCGGTATTTAGATGCAGAAAAGGTTATACAAACCTGCTATGTACAATAAGAAGCAAAAAAACGTTAAGATTTATGAATACAAATTAAAAACAAAATATTTCAACCAACTTCTATAAACTAATGAATTTTATTAATAAAGCGAAACTGAACAGAAATAAACATTGCGCAAGCCCACCAGTGATAGCGATCTGATATATTAGCATTTTTTAAAGGAAGTAAGAATATTTAGCTATCTTCGTTATGATTGGCGAAACCCACGTGAGTAACCAGTAAAAATGTCCGGCAGTCTAATCCGGTCAAGGTCATCTTACGAAGGATAATAATAATAATAATAAACAATAAACAATAACGGGTAAACCAATAGTTCTATAGCTACGCTATAGAACTAAATATAGGGTAGATCAGTGTGTCCTACCATGGGCACAGTATTAGAAATACAAAGTACTGTGCTCCAATTGCAACCTAAAATATAGCGTAGACTAGCGTGTCCTACCATGGGCACAGTATTAGAAAATCTAGGCACATATTGCGAAGTACTGTGATCAAAGTGTGACCTAAAGTAAAAAATAATATTGCTATATGATACTGCAGACTCTTAGACCACTGTGCTAATGTCAAATGGTGTGGATGGAGGATATTAATTGCATCTAACTACACAACTGTTTGGCAAATATCAGTATAATGTTGACAAATGATGACCATCCGGTCAATCCTGCTACATTATATTTAAAAAGTTTATTGGAGCTAAAAGTTCTATGGGTAAAAGGTGTCGCCAGAAGCGGCATGTTTAAAATATATTTGGTAAAATATATTTGACACAAAATTTTCAATCACAATTTTCGCCACAATAATGAAATCACATATATACATTACATTCTAATGCTCTGATGATGATCCACAGTAGTGGTTCGAAAGTTTAGTATTAAACATGATTCTTCTGGTGACACATTTTTATTGCACATCATAAAAATAATGTACAATTTTATAATGTACAATTGTAAAATTGTACAATTTTATGATGTACATCATAAAATTTCACCATACATCAGACTTACTGATGGTGAAACTTACTTTGAGTTTGCTTAGAGTTTACACGAAATGCCAGGGGTGTATATTACATCCCCTGAACACCCCATCGTTCGGGGCCAAAAAAATAAATAAATTTTGTTTTAGTCTAATTTTCATTCAAACACATCAAAACCACAAAAAAACATCAAAAGTCAACCCCTTAACAGATTTGTTCAACCCCTTAACAGATTTGTTCAACCTAACAGATTCGTTCAACCCCCTAACAGATTTTTTCAACTCCCTAGCAGATGTTTTCAACCTCCTGGCAGATTTGTTCAACCCCCTAACGTTTTTCCCAACCCCCTAACAACAAAAATTTCCGCTGCACAGGACGGGCAATCTTGTAAATATTAGGGGGTTAAATTTCACATAATATACGACCCTGTGAAATACCTATTAACATAATATGAGTCAGAGAATGTGAAGTATATACACTACCTGTTCTTGATATGGAGGTGGTGGATCCAATTCCAAGTCACATTCAACTGCTCGAGAGGCCATCTTAGCTATATATTTCTTTCACAGCTGGAAATGACCAAAGACAATGTGAATAGAAAGTAAATATTTAATGCACGGTGTTGTAGATGCAAGTATATTGTGTCAAGCGCGAACTGAAACAGATCACGTTGAAGAGTTTCTTTGGGCAATATGGTAGAGCAGAAAGTGAGTCGTAGGACTATACAAAAATTCAGATATAAAACGATGGAAATAATTCCCATATATACATAAAGCAGAGGAGCATTAGCGTTATTATATTATATACACATTGTGCTTATTACACTCAGCAGGATGTTGTAGCTCGCTACCGGTTGGTTCCTCGCCAATATGATGATCACTGCCTGGCACTTGTGTCGATTAAATGTCATTTTCTAATCCATTTTAAAATTTAAAAGACTGTTGAGATTCATTAGCAGTTTCCCCCTTTCTGGTTACCTATAATTACCTCTTTTAAATTATATATTGAAATATACTTTGCTATGGCGCTTTTATGCTGCCCAAAGATCATTTACTTCCGTCTCACTGTTTGTAGCTTATTATTTGCCCGTAGCAATAATGGCCTAATTGTAGCATTAATGGACTGGCAAAGAATCAAGACTTTTCTGGCAGGGCCTAAACTAGGTAGGAAGTTTATTGGCCCTTTGGAGATGACAACATGGTGGAAGACAGGTGAATAAGTAGTACAATACTGAGAGTAAAATTAAGCATCCAACTTCTTCAACAGGAACACAAGAACTGAAGCATACTGAGATATAACATTTATTTTTTATATTTTTATTTTAACATTTTTATTTAAAACATAATCATACAACATCTATTATCGCTAGCAATAGTAGCACTGCAATTATAGGAATAGCCAGCAATAACGAATGTTCATACATGTGGAATGCATTGCAATATAGTTAAGCAGAGTTAAATAGATAATTATACAATGTCTGTTGCAATTCCACTGTATAGTGAAGTGTCCATATATATCCTGAGCCCATGAATGACTTGATAGATCCTGGCTAGATAATAGAAGGCAGCTGTCTACATCTGTATAGTACATCTGCAGCCAGCATATAAGGTGCTCCTATCATCTGGGAAGTTATCTGTCCTCTACTAATCTGGGCTTAAGTATCTTCACTAGTGCAACTGAAAGACTGGCAGTTGCCTACGCAATCAAGATGCAAGAATGTACATCCATAATAATATTACACAAATTATAGGAACGGTTATAAATATTATTTGATAAGAGTTTCTAAGGTCAATTGTTATATTATTATGACAAGAGGTTTTGTATTTCTTATCATGTTCAGTAGCCTGAGACTAGTGTTTTGGGTTGAGATTTTGGACTTTCAATGTTCCAAACCATTGTCATGATCTTTCAGTTGTTACGTCAACGCAAAAAATCCGAGATTGCCAGTATCCTAGACTATGCTGAATGTTTCCCCGTAAGCAGGCAGTAGATGTAAATGACACAACATCAGTTGAGTAGGCGTCACTCAAGGAACTTGTGTGGCCCATAGTTTGGGTTATTTTCTCAAATTCTTTCAAACCACCTGATCCAATAGAAAGCATATGGAATGCAGACGGCGGTACGACCGTATGCTGCATGGCAAAGAGCCACACTCCCTTATTTACTCTGTCTCATTTCTTCAGGAGTGCACATGGTATGATATGATCTTTTTTGTCTATTTACGTTACTTTTTATGTCGCAGTGTAAAACTTGTACATCAAAGTGTACTTCCATAAATGAGAAGGACAATAGGATATCCATAACTTCCAAAAACAATAAGAGTGTGCACACACTTCCACAACACGGCCTGTAGTCTATTTGGCCTGTTGGTTCATTTGATCTTATATAAAACATGCATGGCCATGCATGCAACATATTATTATAGAGTGCAAACATCTTGTGGTGGTGAGATGTGACAGACCCAACATTTTGATAAACCTAACTGCCATTGTACATTTTTCTATCATTGTTATAAATTATTTATTATATTACTTCACTTAATATAAATGTAGTATAATTACTGCATGGAAATATAATATTTAATGTTTATTATTTGTATAATTGTATACAAAAGTAGTTGTAATTACTAATTTGCAATTGTATACAAAAGCGAGTCTGTTAAAATATATTTATAAATATTATGATTATGATTTATTCATCCATTGCTAAAATACCACCATGTGGTATATATAAAACAATTGGTTACAAGTATATAAAAACTATAAAAAAAAGTTGAAGCACCAAATAAAAACAAAGAGTTGAGACGCTTGTTAGTACGGGCCTAAAGTAAAAAAGTGTCCCTTAATCTGCTAGAATGTCTATGAGAAGATGAGTGCCTATCAGGTACGTATGAGGTATAATATATAATATATAATACAATGACGAATTTTGCCTCAAATATACCAGGTGAAATTTTGCTTACTTTAGGCCGGCATATTAAAGAGAAAACAAGTTAAACACTTAGTAATTTCGATAACTAAAAGACCAACAGTGTCCAAAATCAAAAGCTAAATAGAAATAGCCATAACTATACACTGTGTATAATACTAGTGATAGAAAAGTTATCACAATCTGATAGTAATGAGACGGTGAGTCGTTCTGGACTGCTGGCTATAATATAATAACATTGTCAGATATAATACAATAACAATCTTACATGTTACATGCATCTCCGTGCTAATCATTGCCACACTCTATTTCTCAGGCCCACCCTTCCAATGGGCGCACACAACCTACGTAGCTTAACATGTCCAGTAATGGGAATGTGAAAAGATAACGGCAGATAAAAGTTTATGCTCCGTCCACATGTAGCTATCCTACGGCCAGTTTCTGTCATACATCGAATCGTACATTTCAGTCATGTATTTCTGTGCTGCATTTCAGTCGCATATTTCAGGCTTACATTCAGTCAGGCCAGTATGGTTTCCTTAACAGCTCATAGAAAGATACACAACCCTTTACAACCTCAGGTACAATCAATGTGCTTCCTGCTACTGCGATGTTGGAGATATTGCTGGGGGTGCTTGGCCTGGACTGTATCGGGTATTGCAGCTTTTTAACATATTCACCTGAAACCAGAGTAAGCAGACAGTAATATAATGAACTTTCTTAAGCTTCGTAAAAATTACTGTATCATGGGCAGTATTACATTAGCGTTGGGCAAGTATTTTTCCATAATGTGAATCTTTGGAAAGCATACTTTGCATTTCATAGCGTAAAAATTAGGCTATTGAAAGTTACGATTGCTGACTGTATCGAGGTATGAATAGTATGTCTGAATAAATAATATATTTTGTGTTAAATAACCATCTGCTAAGTAATGTAATGTAAATATCTCAGAAGGCAAACATTCGGCGTAGTTGGAAAATAGGAAAAATAGTCACCTCTGCGACGATTTCATTTTATACATTATTATTCAAATTGAATTAAAATTCCACAGTACTTTGAGCATATTTCAGTTTTGGGTTTAGGTTTTGACTACAACCTCGTGTGATCAATGTTTTTCACGGTGTCTAGTAGTGTACTAATGTCTGTTAGATATCTAGATATTTTACCTGTTAGAGCGGGATTTATCCCTCAACATTGAAACAAATGGCCTCAAAGTGCATAGGAGAGTAGGTAGGATTGTAGATTCAAATGCTAGCAATAAGTAATTTGTAGCATATACTACATACAAAGTACAAAGTACAGTATCAGTACAAGTATTTAATATTAATTTATGACCACAACAAACTAAACAAGGGAGGTGACACACACATGGCAATTAGATGAGGAAGGTGACACACACATGGCAATTAGATGAGGAAGGTGACACACACATGGCAATTAGATGAGGAAGGTGACACAGAAATGACAATTAGATACGAGAGGTGATACAGGTATAGCAATTAGATGAGGAAGGTGACACCGACATGACAATCGGATGAGGAATGTGATGCAGACATGGCAATTAGATGAGGAATGTGACGCAGGCATGACAATTCAATGAGGGAGGTGACACAGACATGACAATTAGATGAGGAAGGTGACACAGACATGACAATTAGATGAGGGAGGTGACACAGACATGACAATTAGATCAGGAAGGTGACACAGACATGAAAATTGGATGTAGAAGGTGATACAGGCATGGCAATTAGATGAGGAAGGTGACACAGGCATGAAAATTGGATGAGGAAGGTGATACAGGTATGGCAATTAGATGAGGAAGGTGACACAGGCATGACAATTCGATGAGGGAGATGACACAGACATGATAATTAGATGGGGAGGTGACACAGGCATGGCAATTAGATCAGGAAGGTGACACAGACATGAAAATTGGATGAGGTGACACAGACATTACAATTAAATGAGGGAGGTGACACATACATGACAATTTGATGAGGGAGGTGACACTGACATGACAATTAGATGAGGGAGGTGGCACAGACCTGACAACTAGATGAGGGAGGTGACACAGACATGACAATTAGATCAGGAAGGTGACACAGACGTGCCAATTCGATGACGGAGGTGACAGACATGACAATTAGATGAGGGACATCACACAGACCTGACAATTAGATGAGGGGGTGACACAAGCATGACAATTTGATGAGGGACGTCACACAGACATAACAATTAGATGAGGAAGGTGACACAGACATGACAATTTGATGAGGAAGGTGACACAGACATGACAATTAGATGAGGGGGTGACACAAGCATGACAATTTGATGGGGGACGTCACACCGACATGATAATTAGATGAGGGAGGTGAGGTCGCACAGATGTGACAATTAGAGAAGGGGATGTGACAAAATCGAAGATTACAATTGTGTTTTGCCAAATTTAAATTTAAAATATGGGAATCCTCCTGTATATTAATGATCTTAGATTAAGGTTTTTACCATTTAGAACTTCCAGCCCAAATCACCTCAAAATATAACTAAATTCTTTGTTTCACAATACGCAAATCAAATCAACTATTAACAATTACTATGTTAGATAGACATGTACATTATATAGTAACAAACCTGTATTAGTATTTAATATGTGGATAGCTCGTTCATGATTTTCTGGTTGTTCACCATGAAGTTGATAATAATTACAAGTGCAGACTAATAGGAGCTCTTCCCCATAACACGCGATTCCCTTGGGTATCTTTACATCTGTACACTCCCAAAGAATTTGCCTCGTCTTGATGTTCATTAAGAATATTGTTGATGTTGTCTCTCCAGATACAATAACACTATCTATGTTAAGTGTACATATTGATGTACGCATGGTGCCTAGCAGCGAACACGGTATGTTCTCAATTAGCTGACCAGTTAGAGAGTAGACAGTCAAACGCTGCCTGGATCGGTTGGGTATAACTAGTGTATCGTTTATAAATGCGAAACTGTTAGAAAAACTGATATTATCAGTGTGATCAAAATTAGTTTTCGGTTTACCGTTTAAATCATATACACCAACTGTCCATAAATCTCCGCATCGCTCTAATGTATACAGCATATCTCTGTGAGTGGCAATGTCTTTCACATCTGTTCCGGGTTGAGCATTTATAAAGCGTTCGTTTACCAGATCTAGCTCATCTATAGTGGCCACACCGGTACCTAAGCCAACGTAAGTGACGTTCTGATTTTTGCAAGCACTCCAAGACCTGGCCGCGGAAGAAGGAATACCTGAGGCTACATAGATTCTTACACCGACTTCCTTTTTTAGCCATAAAGAGGCAGGACATGCTTGTTGTGGCAGTTTCTGGTGCACAGTTTGCACAGACATAGACAAGGATTGTTTTTCAACAATAATGAACTTGTCAGTAGTGATAATTTGTAGCTCAATGCTTCTGGATTCTCCTGCAATGTATAATAGAAATCTGTCAGTCACAGTCATAGTATTATTATCACTCAGTCTCAGTCAGTCTCTGTTAGTCACAGTATCAGTTAGTCTCAGCTAATCAGAACTGCTTAGTCACACTGCTTAGTCACACCGTTAGTCACACTAGACTAATAAACTGTTAGTCACACTAGTCTCAGTTGACAAGGCATTTATGGGATCTGCTGAACATAAATAGGTACACAATAAGATAATGTAGATATTGATTAATAAGTTTGAAATAAGAACTAAGGAAGGATACTAGATTTACAACTATGTTCCGACCCTGATATTAATTTCGTAAATTCGGGATTGACAGTAATATCATGACTGCATTTAAAAACTATATTATTAACTATAATAAGACATATTTCGGCAAGCTGAAACGACGAAATATATTATTTCATCGAGACAGCTGCATCGGATCACCCAATTAAATTTTCATAATAGATATAAATTAATTCCCCTTGTCGAATGTGTTAAATATTTTATAAATATGAGATAAATAAATTCAAAATCTATCGTCAGCCCAAGATTCTTATATTTTAGCCCCAACATTGATAACTATGTCAAGTTACACACACACAATGATCTCTCAGAATAATGGGATTCAATTTAAATATAGGCTGTGCAGAGAAATGTAGGCGATATAAAATATTTAATTTCTGCTGATTCAAAGATCCCATCACCAAAATATAATTTCTGAATAAAATATTATTGTTTTTTGTTCCAAATAATAATTGGTGCCAAACTGGTTTTGGGCAGCTTAAGTCATAAGCCATTGTTTCACGTTGGCTGAAATCACCCTAATTATTATGAATATGAAGCCAAACCCACCTTTGTTATTTAGTTTGATAACGTTATCAAGTTTTAAGGTGGGTAGTCCATCTTTAGTGAGAGATTTCACTAAAGCCTCATAGCCTCTGTAAGCATTCAGCACCTCAACCTGCAGAAGTGATTTATACAAGATAGGACACCATGTCTATTAGCAACATTCCAATATTGAGTTCACTTATATGGGTTATTATTATTCCTGGAACAGTTCCTACTGTCCAAATTGTCAGCAGTTCTTCACAATATTCCAGTAGAGATCAATGGCCCATTGATCTCTACCTCTAGAGCAATGAGACACCCTATCACTCGGTAGAATATTAGTTGCAGTGCTTTACCCTTACACAACATATGTATTGCTAACTTTACCATTATCTTATGCTGTAGTCTCCAAGTATGCATGACGTTGGAGAAAGTCAAAGGCCTCAGTTAACCATCAATTTAGATTTGAGATTTCTAGAGGAATCTGAATGTCTTAACTAATATTATGCAACAGTTATCGCGAGTACAATATAAGTGATAATTTGATAATTATACTAACACGACAGTGACATTCCAGTCCAGATTCTATTCTTTGCAAGCTTTCGCTCAGATCTGCCAGCTGGACATCTACCACTGAATCTATAAAGTCTTGGATTTTTGCTCTTGTAATCTCTCGACCTTCAACGACCTCAACCTCAATACTTTCATATTTTTCCCGGAGTGTTGTCATCTGCAAACATAAATGCTGTGTATTATAGCCATACTGACATAAGAGGTGTCCATATAGCTGATAATATAAACCACTTTAAGTTTAATGCCAGCTACAAGACAAGCGCGTAGGATTCATCTCCTTTCATTTAGAGATGCATTGAGGAGAAATACTGGGTGGCTTGGCACACACTCAGCTGGAGAATAGAACTCTAGGCTGTCAAAGTATTTGAATAATGCAGTGGCTTATTGCAGCCAATTGTCAGAGGGCAAACAGGGGGCCGATTGTAGTGACTGAAAGGAAAGTATGCGCATTTGTAAGAAGACAATTTTAATCAAAGCTTATAACCATGGAAATTGATTTGCGCCATGATGCTATAAACCATTTGCTCATTCTAGCTGTCTAGCACATAATAATAACAAACGACAATTGTGATGGGCGGAGGGTTTGATTGTATAGCATTTTTATAAATATTTGATCTGTTTCCTGTCTGGTACAAGTTCGGAGACTATGATAAATACCTGTTCATCCCTCGTGCGATGTATTAACTCTACCATCTGTTGTGTCAGCTCAGTAAACTCAGCTACTAGTTTAGAGCTTTGTGTTGAGAGGGTTGACAATCTGGCTAGTTGGTCTTGTACTTGTGACTTCGCATCTCTCATCTCATCACTAATCTTACTGATTAATGCATCTAATGATGCCACTTGATGTGACACGCCTACAACAGCATTACTATGCGTGTTAGTCATAGACTAACATAGACAATTAGTCATTATAAAGTACATTGTGACCATAGCAAAAGTATTTTTCATAAATAATGTAATTTTGATAAATAATTGACTAAATGACTAGTTAAGCTGCAGCATGTTTCCAAAAGATAACTTAGTATTCATAATAGTCCTGTGTACTCTATGCTCTACATGAGTTTGGCCAAATATAAGTAACAATCTAGTCGGTGTCCAAATTAACCAAGGAGAATCCAACCAGAAGGGAGAAATGTGTTTATTTCTCATAATTCCCATGTTACTCAATTGGTTTTGACAGAAAGGAGACAGCGCTTCACTTTTCTAAAATATTAGTTTCAGAAAGAGTTGGTTTACATTTTGTTGTTCATTAGGCTGATGTTCCTGAGAAACAATTATTAGCTTGCAAGCTAATAAATATAAATATAAATATAAATAAATAAAAATATAAATATGGTTAATGCATACGCGTTTGTATGAAGCCAAAACAAGAACAGGCACAAGGACAGTTGCCCAGAAAACTAAAATGCATAAGGATAGGAATGAGAACCACAAAAAATAATATATACTATAAATTTGACATACATATGCTTTTATTGTGCTATATCAAATTAAAATAGCAATGACAATTATTAATTGTTATAAATATTTAATTGCTTTTGATTTGCTGTCAGTTCACAATTCAATGCTAATATCATTTCCAACAACATTTTTTTTGCAGCTCCTGATAATAATGTTTCTAGTCAATCTAGTGCACTGATAATAAAGTAATTTAGAAAACCAATAAATACATATTTGAATAAACATTTCTATGCTTGAAAAAAATCTTGTAATGCAGAAGCATATTGAAATTGACACTCCCATGGCTGCGGTGTATTATCAGCAGCTGAAGAAGTGCATTCACCTCTTCATTGTAGTTATCTGATATTGTAGCAATAGTGGACTATTATTGTAGCAATAATGGCAAGACAACAATACTTCTCTGGTGGGGCCTAAACTAGGTGGAAAGTTTATTGGCCCCTTGGAAATGTACAGCAGTGGCGAGTAGTAACAGATGAAATATGCAGTCTTTACATAAAAGTTACTGTATCAATATATACATCTGTTCACTTTAACAGAAACACTAGAACTGCAAGATACTGAGATAACTTACAATGTCATCACTAGCAAATGGTAGCCAGATCGCAAATAGTCAATTATAGGATTACAGCTAGTAATGTATGAATGTTCAGATATGGAAACCATTGCAATATAATAGTCAATTGGATAGTTCACATTGGAGACTATATGTGGTGCACTATTGCCATTACTTTGTTCTTGCTAGAATAAATTTTCCACCATATAATGGTCAATCAATGTTTCAGCTTTCGTTTGATACCTAATTTGCT
>JAOQGN010147718.1:0-11389 GCA_027564295.1 Himantozoum antarcticum
TGAGTTTCCCTCTCTGCTGATACTGGGAGGATGGTTTCTACACTTGTACAGTCTGCAGGCCAGGACTGCTGGACAAGAGGAGAGGGTAAGAATACATCTACATAACAATATGATGGAGCCCATAGATGCTGAACTACACCATTTTGGTCATGCTCGGCCAATTAGTGACCAACAGGAGTCAGACCATACTCTTTGTCAAAGGGTACACAGCTTCTGCAAAACTTATTTTACTACCTGTGGAGTTAAACAAATAACGGAATTTGTCCTATAATCACAATCACCATCACCAAAACGGTGATTGCAGAGCATGTGTGAGAGATGCTAACATTTTTCTTTACACAATTTTAAAATAGCAGTTTATTGACGAAAGATTATTTTTTGTATTCATGATAATTTGGTAAATTTGATCCCCAAAAAGAAAGAGTGAAGTATGGCATGGACTGCATGCAGAGTTATGCTACAGATTGCTGCATAGTAGTGGCACGGTCAATTTAGTTTAAGCCAAACTTAACTAAGCGTGAATACATGCACTTTAGCTGTTAATTTTAAAGCAGAAAATTCTGTAGGTAAAAAATTTAATTGGTAGCAACAATAATATGCAATATAATAAGGTGGCAATAACACGAACTAACAAATTATTATACAAAACCTATTTTGCAAGTTTCGTTAGTTGTAATGATAATCATTAAATTTTTTCCGCTGATCTCCAAATTTAAATTTAGGAAACTATTAATTGCTATTTTAATCATTGTTTTACTTTCATATACAACAAATATGGTACATTTTGATAAAAGTGCTCTCTGGCTGTGGTCACCATTGTCAACATCATCAGTAGAAGGCTAGAAGCATCAGTAAAAGTCCCACTGTCATTGTAATAGAATCAGAATCAAACTCAGAGTCAGACTCACTATATTAACTGAAATACGACTCTGAATCACCTACAACTGCAGTGAAATTATCTTCAGGGTGCAGGCTGCTTTCCATAGTGCATCTACCACTACACAGCATACACTATCACCAAGTTTGACCAGCAGATTTGAAATATTCTATTCAAATTGAACAAATGAATTCACTTTGCCGATATCAACGCCGCAACATATGCAAGTATTATATACAGCAAAGACGCTGACATAGAAATTATATGTAACAAAATAAAGGTAGTACTCGTTGGCAATTGGTTGACGGCAGATTAGTTCAAGTACTTGATTATTTGCTGTGTTAAGTTCGCTGTGTCAATGCCTTCTAAAGGTCAGAGCTTTGTAGCCTCGGTTCCAATTTTTCGCAAAGAAATTCAGGACACAAACTAAACTATATTGTCTTATATGATAAGTATAAAATAACGATCAACCCAGGCTAGACCCATAGTGCATTGCAACATAAGCATCCTGCTCACTGATTGGCTCAAATATACAAAACCAAAATGCATTGCCTATGGTAAGCATTCAATAAGGATGGGAAGTTGAAGACTAGTGAAGAAATTAGCAATGGATTGAATATTGATGGCATCATGGATCAACATCTTACCAATATATCGTGATAAGCACAGGTCAAGTCCTTATAAACATACTAAGGGTAATTTTACCAAAGTTTTGATTGTGATTGAATCAAATTTCTTCTAAAGAGGTGAGCTGGAATTCAGGTTGTCTCAGAAATGGAATTTTGATATGAGAGGTCCCTCTAGAGCAATTTAGGCATGCATGCATGCATGTACACATGTATGCATATGTGCATGCGTTTATCATTTAGTTCCCACTCCTCGCATCGCTCGGACTGGTCACGGGATAATTATATCTCCATGTACAGTGTAAAGTACTACATACCACTGATAATCCCCATTCCTTAAAGCTCTCTCATTTCTATATCTCACCACAACTAACTTGTCATTGGTGATGTTTGTGCCGTAAAGCAAGCGTCGTTTCCCACCGACATGAGTGATCAATCTCTTGAATATAATAATATTGCTAGTAATAGTGACTGTCAGTTCGAGTTCGACTGACTAACATATAATGCTGCGTAGTTATTACTTTCTGAGAGTGGCAGAGGCATCCTAGCTAATTCCAGAGAGATTTATAACAGAACACATCTGAATATGACAGTGACTGAAGCAGCCAGCACTTATCCTATAGATAATGTAATGGATGCTGCAACACCTCACATGCTAGTCCTAGGGCAGATGCCTAGGCTCTGAAAGGTTTGCATCAGCATAGTATTATCTTCACATTCTATAAGAGGACATACAGCTCTCCTGCTATCCAGAGTACCTAAGACCCTGTTTTCTGGCTGTAATGATGCGGACAGACAACTTCTATTATGAACTAGGCTCTCCACTAGCTGTTCCTATATCTGGAACTCATGATATGGACAATTACAGATAGTAAACTGCAATTAACTATCATTATGGACAGTTACCCACTTATGATGCAGTGCTACTGAACATAGCATAATTAGATCATTCATGAACATTGCTAGATGGCACTAAATTACTGTGCTACCATGCTACCATTATATTTAGCTGTGAATGCATGATTCCATAGTTATTTTGTTCCTGTTGAAGTTGCTAGTTACTTGAATTGCTGTTACCTATTTCATCTAATATTACTCACCATCGATTCTCCAGGGTCAAATATACTGAACATCACCATCGGCCCGTCAGAGAAGTTTTTTTTCTTGGCTTGCCATTATTGCTACAGCAACATATACGTTACAAACAGTGTGTGAATGTATTTTGGCAGAAGGCCACAGACAGCAGAATGGCTATATCAAAGTCCATTTCAATATTCACTGCAATGACAAAATAACTGCAACATTGTGTCCGATATTATGCTGTAGTGTCAAGTGTGAAGCCATGGAATACAGTTATATTTCAGAGTCATACCACAGCATTTAACGAAATTAATGATGATATAATAGTTTTGACTTCTTTTTTCTGACCTGGCTTAGAATTGCATCTGATGCAACAGTTCTGAGAAGTGAAGAGTACTTTGTTTTATCACTTAGCCCTGCTAGGGTGGCTGAAGGTGTTATGACAGGTATTCCGGTGTTATTCAAGAACTCAGCAATATACGTAGCGCTTGAGCTTTGTGTGGGTCCTAAGAAACCTACAAACAAACATAGCAAAATAGATTTGTTGGCAGTCAGTATGACATAGTCCACTCTAACTAATGACATAGTCCACTCTAGTTTGAATGACAGCATGGCCACCCAGACATTAATTCAAGATTAATGAAAATCATTTCAAAGTTTAAAGATATATAATCCCAAAGGGTGCCAAGCACAGGAAACCTGCAATGAAATTACAATCTTGCAAGCATGATAAAGGCACCCAGAAAGGGGCCTATATTGTTCTCGGTTTCGGGCAGGAGCACTCCCAGGCAAATGACAGGTTCAGAGCCTTGCCCAGAGGCCCTTAGCATTGATGGCGCACCGTGTATCCAATCACTTGAGTTTTTGCAAATCAAGTGAATTGGCACACATGGTAATCGCACTCGGGTCACTTAGGCGATAGCCATGTCCTCGACCCATTTATCGCTTTCAATCATATATCTCATCTCATACGACCACTTTCAATCAATATTGCAAGTGCGACGTCTATTTGACAATGCCTTGAGGTAGTAGTGCTGGCAAATATAGCTGGGAGTGGTTCTCATTATGATCAACAGAACAATGCATTAGCTTTCAATTCGAGGGAATCATTTGACAGATGGTTCCGCATCAATTCAATTGCTTCCCTAACAACATAATATGGAAGCATCGCCGAGCAACTTGTCATGTTGTGTAAGTCCCTAGACCTCTAAAAGAGTAAACATAGGAGTGTCTGATCAAGTTGGGCTTTTGTATCATTCCGCTGCTAGTTCCCCTAGGCGGAGCTCCCTAGCAGGCGGAGCTCCCTAGCAGGCAGAGCTCCCTAGCAGGCGGAGCTCCCTAGCAGGTGGAGCTCCCTAGCAGGCGGAGCTCCCTAGCAGGCGGAGCTCCCTAGCAGGCGGAGCTCCCTAGCAGGCGGAGCTCCCTAGCAGTTCTAATGAAGAGGCTTTGTAGATGCATGTTACTATTGCATGCAGTAGGGTTGTAACAGTCTGAACTGTCCCATCCCTTCTGGGTTGTAATTGTCCAGGACTATTTCCAGATTTGGGCTGGAGACAACCACCACTGATGCTGCTCCACAGCAGCATTTGCCATGATATAATCACAATATGTTACTGTGAAAATGTACAAAGTACAACGTTACAATGTGTATATAACTAGAGAAGGTGGTTCTCACTCTAATAATTCACTTCATGCCTACCAAGTAGCAGAGAATCCTCTTCTCCATCTGTTGGTGAGTCACTCAGACATGTCTGCCCATCTTTCCACACAGACACTGGCACATCTACAGCTGCCATTCTTGTGGCCAAACTTCTATTGTTACATATATCCTCCATCTTTAAGCCTACAACGTGGGGTTATTGAGATTATTAGTGGTAAGGGTAAGCGTTTAGATGGCCAAATTATTGGCTTGCCATCGGCATCAAAATGGGATTGACTGGAGAGAAACAGATGTTGGGTGCCATCATCTGCCACAAAACATTTATAACCTCATGTTGGATTTCTTGACAATATCGCATTACAGGCAACAGTTCCACACCAATCACCGCAGTGATTCAGTTTGTGTGGCCCAATTGAATTTAATGTGCCTACTAGTAGGTGGTGCAACTAGTAGGCAGTGGATGTTGAGTCGATCATCAATTGCAACCTTTGATATGCTCAAATATATTTAGCAGCTGCAATTTTGACCAGAGAATATTAAAACTGTAGACATGCAAGTTACCACACAAAAGACAAAGGAGTTGACTGATATCTTTATATCACTAGTAAGTTCATACTATCTAAACTTGGTAGTCAAGCTGGGCTGATAGTTTCGTAGTAAATGAATTATAGTTTGATTATTTAGTTGATTGACTATTAGTAGATAGATCAGTGTATGATATTTAAATAAATGCCTTATATTTCATAATATATTTTATATTATATTTAGTACAGTTTCTAGCATATATTATTTCATATTATATACAAGAAGATAAAATAATTTTGTTGGAATTACCAAATATAAATATATTATAATATTGACTGATAATCTGTTGGTGTAAACACTGCATCGCAATCAACTGTCCAGCCGACAACTCCAAAATATAATTCATGGAAAATCCACTGACTTCTCAGCTGGTCTGAAGGCAGCTTTATATAGCTAACAATCTGGCCACTCAAATTCACATTAGAATGTGCAATTAGAGCACCAAACATGCATTTCTATGTTTCTCATTACAAAAGTTCTACATTTAATACTCTCTTTAGCCATCATAGTATAATTATCATGATGCAATGGATTCGCACCCCTTCCGACCTCCCGTTGGAGGCCTCAGACTTTATACTGCATTATTCATCATTGTATATTTGTATAATTGAAACCTGTGGGTCTGTGTCCACAGGTCCACTGTGTCGACCTGTGGACTGATGGTCTGGTTGCCCGTATAAGTAAGTATGTTACCAGACTCTCCGATTTGCATAAGTGCTGTGTTTGTAAATTGTCGACACTTTGGTCGGCTATGTTTTGTATGTTGGATATCCTTTGCCAACCCTATTTTTACAATATAAGGTTGGCCGTTTTTCCTGCACAGCCACTCTTCTGTAACCTGTCTAATGGGTTGCTTATATTTATGACATCAATACACCGTTTAACTCTATCCACTCATTGTTATTGATGTATATTGAAAGTCAGCTTTCATCTAGTTCTACATTTGTTACTGTCCACTTTTGAAGAAGTGGACAGCGCTTAGCCTGTAGGCCGTTTGGGTAACTACATCAACGTGCAGTGAGGCCAATGCAAGCCATTCTACTGATTAGTTGGTGGTGCTGCCAATACCGACAAGGGTCTGTGTTGGGACTAGCTCTATTCCTGTTATATATAAATGACTCGCCATAGAACATTAACTCTACAGTCAGGTTGTTTGCTGATGATACCATCATCTATAACAATTCCGTCAATCACTCCACACTCCGGGACGATTTGAAAAAAATGGGAATGTCGGATGAGATGTGGGATATAGAGTTCCATCCACTCAAGTGTCAACATGTCTCCTTCACACGCAAGCCAAAACCACCAAATCATACATTCCAGCTCCACACGACGGATATACCAAAGACAGATAACATCAAATATCTAAGAGTCACTGCTGATCACTTGGAACAAACATCTGAGAGACATCAAAGTGAATGCCAACAACACGATAGGATTCATAAAGAGAAACACTGCTACCTAGTCAACTGCTGTCAAGTCTGCTGCCTACAAGCAGCTGGTACGTCCAGTGTTGGAATGTACCCCAGGTGCTTGGGATTCGCTGACGAAGACATTAGAAACTGAGATATAGTTGTTCAAAGGAGAGCAGCACGAGTAATAGCTATCACCAGGAGAACAACAGAGAAAGAAGCACTACAGAGCTTCTTCGAAAGCTGAATCTAGGCACCCTCACCAGGAGATGGAAAGAAAGAAAGCTGAAGCTATTTAGCGAATGAGAGAACAACAATAGTGTGGAGAAAACAACAAGCAGGTGCCTACAAAAGTCTCAATCAACATCACTATGGAGACATCCCTCTCAGTATCTGATCCCTCTCTCGAATACACAATACCACCAACGATCCTTCTTTATAAAAACTGCAGCTAAGGAATGGAATCTACTTCCCACCACAAGGTCTTACTTGTTATCTGCTTGTATCGATTAACTGTTCCTTACTTGATCTGATGTATTAAAGTTTTTTTTACCCGGACCGAAACCGACTTAAGGAAACCCAAGTTACTAAAGTTGCCATTTATTTATCATGTTGGTAACGAACTCTTCCAAGGTAAACTCAAAATATTGCACCACATAACAATAGCTCTCTTGGCTGTCTCCTCTCATGTCAGTAGCCAGGAATTCAGTAACTCACCAACTCTACGGGAGTAGTGGTTGGCCATTACAATATTATCTGAATGACTCAAAGTGTGGCAGTTACGAGTTAAACTTACGATAGGTAACTCCAGGCACTGCTAGATCTGTCTTATTGCTGTTCACTTGATCCAGTATGTATTCTGCAGCTAATGCCAAAGACAGTGCAAAAGGATCCACTTTGCCATCTTTGTCACATGTTGCAGTTGGATTAGTTTCTAGTAATGCTACTAGATGTACACTATCTGTCTGTGAACCTGAAATGCAAACATAGACTATGATCTGGTGATGGGCACTGAAGAGGATTAACAATGAGTCGCACTCACACTAACTAATAATTATTGTGTTCATGACCACCATAAGATCAAATTTTGTGAATTGTGATGTATGTTGTAACACTTCAAATTATCAATATAATTTATATTGTTTTTTTCTCTAATTTTATCGACTTTTTACTCTCCTTCTCAAACTCAATGACACATGCTTTGATAGCTATTGTGCTCTTCAGTCCCATTCTGAAATTTATGTATTGTGTTGTTGTTTATAATAGTTTATGTTGACAATTTTAAATCTATAAACGCAATAATAACAAACTCCAGTAGTAAGAAATATCTACACCAGAGTCTCGTCAACTGGACCTACAGCATACTAAGGGAGTGAGGGTGGAGCTCTAGCAGTATAGACATCTAGCACCATCTCAATATCAAAAGGCAGTCCCCCAAGGTAGACATTCTCTTCTCTATCTACAGTGTGTATATGGTATGTGCACTACACTACTTGTCATAAATATGCAGATGGTGACACCCATAGCCATACCTACCTGCAGATGGTGACAACCATAGATATATACTAACTAGACGATCAATCTATTACTTGCCAACAATGCTCGCCTTATATCCTAGTTAACTCTTTCACTACTGGCCTATGTTTTCGAGTTGACCAACTTAATTTTCAAAATTCTATATGCCTCATCTAATTTCCATATTCTGAGAAAAGTATCAGAGCTAGAACTTTGAAGCAACTATGAAAAATGGTTACAACTAAATACTCTATAAGTTAAATCTACTTGTGAGTTAGGTGGGGGGTGTGCGGGTATTGGGCATAGTCCGGAAAGTACTAAAAGCCGAGTAACATTAGATTTATTGCCACTAGGAGTGAAGTTTCACACTTAGAAGTTTAAAATCAAGCTTATTAGAATCCCCTCACAATTCTAAGTTTAGTAGAGTTAGTTGTAGTTGCAAAGGTTACTTCTGGTGCACCATAATTCCGCTAGACAGAACTAAGAAATGCATTATTTTCTCCGAATATAATTATTATTTTAATTTTTGATATTGTGTTTGAACCATTGGTCCTAGACACTTCTAACTTTTACCATTGGATTCTCCAGCAAAATCTAAACAAAATACACTAGTAACAGCGATCCCATATGTCAGCAAGTTTTAAAGGAAGTAACTAAACCAAGCTATATCCATTATAATTGGCCAATACCTCGTGAGTGGCCCAGCCATAACCGTCAGTCTATGCGGGTCAAGGACATCTTACGAAGGATTATAATAGAAAAAAAATTAACAATAACGGGTAAAACAATAGTCCTATAGCTACGCTATAGAACTAACTATGCGTTTGACAAGATGACATTTTCCGCACTAAATATACATTTCAATTTCAACCATGCACTGCTACTATTGTGTCGCTTCTCGTCCTACATTGGTAGACACAGCATTAGCTAAAACTTTATTCCTGAGTCTCAAAGCACGACAGCACATGGAAGACAACAAGCTTAAAATATATAACGATGTTCAAAATCGAGTATCAGTATATTTACTATAATATAGTTCCTGAAATGGCTACTAGCTGTCATAGGAATGAGGAGCTGTCCATTTCAACTCCAAAGCTTTTAAGGAAAATATGAAATTGCAGTAAATGTGCGCCCAATGCTTTTCTATTTCAGAGTTCAAGTGTGCAGGCTACCCAACGTAGTTATAATCTAGAGCCCCACAAAACCACTGGATACCACATGCCAGCAGATTACAAAAGCTCAGCATTCACATCTCTGATCTATACCTAACAGCCAAGACAGGAAATAATATACATACATTTAGGCTTGAGATCCTTGGATGCCTCTTTGTCATTCAGTACACTCCAGTTGGGATGTCTATTGTCTGTACATGTAAGAGTGAACCCACCTCTATCAGCTGGACCAGGAGTGTATTCAGCTGTTGCTCCTATAGCTGGGAGGTCTACTACATCATTATCTCCTCTTACTATCTCTGTAAGGAATAGTACATGGAAAGTTAGTACATATCAATCTAATTACACGTGGAGACAATATTAGTGTTATCATGTTACTATATAATATAACTGTAAAATGGATAATGAGTGAGGACTGACGACTAAGCAACGAGGAGTTTGATAAAAATATTAATTAACGTCAATGAGTGTCTTTACTTGAGTGTGACATGGATAGAACAGTGGAACCAAACATGGACATACTTGGAAGACTTGCTGTGATGTCTGCATAATGTTTGATCCGCTCTGTTAAGACTCTTAAATGTTAAAGAAGATTTCCACTTAACTGAGTATCACCATTCACAGAGATAATAATTATGGCCTTTCAATAAAGCGACATGTTATTTTCAGTTTATATATGTAAAATCCAACTCGTGTACATTTAAATGACAAATTGCCTTGGCTAACTTTCCTCAGCATAATCTTTCCTCCTTTAGTACAGTGTTTCCTTCCAATTATAAATACAATGCAGCATGATCCTTTCCTTCACCTTTGCTCATAGCCATGTTGATACAATTAAATAAATGTATTTGTTTTTCTATGTATGCTTTTGTCTTTTTTTATATACATGTATATCACTATGATAGCTCCCCGTGCATGTGTGAAGTTGAACTATTGATGTATTGTACAGCTTTCTGAATGGATTGTTCAAGTCTGATGAAAGTTCAAATAATGCTTATTTAGATCATTGATGTTTAAAATAATGTATTTTGAGGGTGTAAAATACATCGAAAATATATACAGAAATACCACAATTTTAAACCCATTTCTTTGTGGCCAATCTGACAATTATATATTTATGGATTCCTTTAAATGGTTAATGTGGGCCATGTGAGCATCACGCCAGTTTTTGGTTTTGCAAATTCCTACTTCAACAAAACGCAGGCTGGAGGCCGGAGAGATTGCAGAAGTGCACACCATCAACATCCCTTGTCAACCATTTCTTATTATTTGCCACGACCGGGGTCAATAATTGCACGCAACAGAAGGACCGTGCAATTGCACTGCAATTGTGCCGTAATTATTGAGTGATTACAGCATTGCAGGATATATATATCTATTGAATACTGCACAAACTATTGCGTACTTTGCCATGCTATCAAACCGGTGCACAAACTATTGCAGATACATTTCACATTGCTACTCTCCGGGGCAAACTATTGCATACTTCTCAACCAGGGGCGTATTTATGATCCCAGAACACCTGGATGTCCGAATGTAGAGGATGTGAACTGCGAATGTTAGGTGGTTGAAATGTTAGGAAGTAGCTGGCGGGGGTAAAATACATACAATTTATTAAAAATGAACAGAACAAAACAAACACATTTTCTCCAGTTCACTACAAAAGTAATGGAACAAGTTCTCATTATTCAGCTGCAAAAGTTTTGTGCTGAAGATCCTAACTATCGCGTTTAACCGCGGGCACTAGCTAAAATCTTATATTCATAGGGCCTACTTGTGTGCTACTCTATGCGCTAAGGCTAGTTCCTTTTGCAAATGATGTTTTATTGTATTTGGTGTTCTGATACATTCTAATATAACAGTGCATATCAATAAACAACAACGTGCCATGAGTTTGAAAATGATATTTTTGAAAAGATTTCAGCAATTTATAATAATTGTTAGCTTAATTTCTGAAAAAAGTAAGTATATATTGCAGTGTCTATCGTGTGTGTTATTACCAGAAGGGAATGCAGATATGAATATGCAATAAGAAATTCATAAGAATGCCAAAAGAAATTCCAACCATTGTAATTGTGATTTATACAACTTGTGCTTTGTAGTTGTTTGCTTACTATGAAGTTTTACTATGACATTATATCTATAATACTATGAAATTTTCTATTGATTTATGTAATAGTATTATAATAAGTTATTGTAATATTATTAAATTAATTATTATAAAACTTTTTAGCCAACCTTAAAAATTTGACTTCAAAATAAAATCTGGATCTGTAGCATCTACTTAGTAATTATGATTATAATTACAGATTATAATATATAATTATAATTAATTACATTTATAAATTTATGAATTTATAATTATAATTTATAATTATAATAAAACAGAAGACAAGAAGCGCTTTACTCATGTTAACATAATGCATTTAAAAGCGTAAATATTGCCTCCTCTCAATATTTTC
>JAOQGN010147829.1:0-11389 GCA_027564295.1 Himantozoum antarcticum
AGCTACTAACTACTAGCTACTAATATATTTTAAAGGAGTTACAGAGTCATAGTAGTTCAGCAATCTGCATTGTCTGGGGATAGACGAAAGAGAAAAACATCAGCATGTGCATATAATATTGATCCAGAGAGGGCAACACCGATGACCTTTGACCCTTTGCTGACTTACCGAAATGCTACTGATTGTAACTTGACCTATTACCTTGCTGCCATACTCGACATCAAAGTTAAGCCAGGTTGGTGCATAATGCTTATGCATATATGACATTATATAGTACGTTATGCTATATATATATGCATATAACATGCATGTGTATTAAAGCTGTACAGTGGTCTAGAATTTGAATCCAGATTAATCTTGAATGTGCAAAAATTAATCACAGTTAGCCTAATCATCTAAATGTGACTAGTGTGATGCATTGGCAGAAATATGCTACAGTAGCATTACATACATAACTGCATGTACCTGCTGCATGCAGCTACCACAGATATGACATGTTGTAACTCTTTCTACATTGGACAACAATAATTATTGTACTTTACATTTTGAAGTTATCTTTTCTTCTATGTTATTGCTCAAAGAGGGGAAAACTCCTGGTCCATGGCACTAACCATGATAAATAGCACATGCATGCCATTAGTACATTGCTGTAACAGCGCTTCGCCCAATTTAATTTCTGTGTTCCATATACAGTCTGACTAACAGAGCAACTGAATTGTTAATCCAGTTAAAGCTAATCTTCAAATTGATCTGATCGTGCTAATCATAGAGATATTGACATTAACTCAAAGTCTTAATAGACACAAGGTAATCTACTGCCAGAGTGCTAGAATTTGTTTAATAGCTTAGTTGGTAGTGAAGTGAACCAAAAATTGCGTTTCATCTTCACTATAGCTTATGTTTCAACTTTACTATAGCCACTATCACACATAAAAACCCAACATCGTAACCATGACAGTCATCAAAATGTTGCACCTGTAACTAGTATAATATTTTGCTTACATGTATATTGCTACAGGTTACAAGTTCCCAGTTGGTGATGGACGGGTCTATGGGGGTGTAGAGAATGTACCATTGAGAAGTGGATCAAGTTACACTGTGTATTATGCCGTTACTATTGTTTTACCGGTATGTATGCACACACACAAGTTACACTGTGTATTACGCTGTTGCTGTTGTTATACCGGTATGTATGCACACATGCAAGTTACACCGTGTATTACGCTGTTACTGTTGTTATACCGGTATGTATGCACACATACAAGTTACACTGTGTATTACGCTGTTACTGTTGTTATACCGGTATGTATGCACACATACAAGTTACACTGTGTATTATGCTGTTACTGTTGTTATACCGGTATGTATGCACACATACAAGTTACACTGTGTATTATGCTGTTGCTGTTGTTATACCGGTATGTATGCACACATACAAGTTACACTGTGTATTATGTTGTTCAGTTGTTATTCATAAGTTAATCCAAATGAAACTGGTTTTGGGTTTTTCATCCCTAGGGATAATAGAGTTCTATAGCTAGACTATTATTATCAAAAATCAATGATGAAGACAATGTCAGAGAAGATGCTAAGCTTTTTTAATATAACAAATATTTCAGCCTTATTTTAAATATTAAAACTAGATTTTTTCATAAAACGAACTGAACGGAAATGGTCATTGCGCAGGCCCGTCAGTGGTAGCGATCCAATATATTAGCATTGTTAACAGGAAGTAAAAAATATCCAGCTATCTCCGTTATGATAGGTCAAACCCACGTGAGCGGCGCAGTCATGTCTGTCGGTCTATTAGGGTCAAGGCCATCTTACGAAGGATAACAACAAAAATAATAATAAACAATAACGGGTAAACCAATAGTTATAGAGCTACGATATAATAGAACTAATAAGTCAATGACTGGTTTCTAGTTGTACAACAAATCAAATAATAAGTTATCATGGACTTGTAGTGCTGCAAACACTTACACAAACAAACGTCCATCAGTATTGTTAAACATTATTGGAATGTAATGAAGTAAATTCCTCATAATTTCTTCGGCACTAAGCTTGCGTACTAAAGCAGTTTCACAATGGCGGCACATCGGAAAATCCCAAGCTGGGAATTTCCAATGATTAATCATCGCAGTACATTGTTTTGGTTTTTTGTTGTTGTTTGCTACCCTAGCGATATTATTTGTACATGGTAATCCAATAGCAAGGCTAATTGAGGTAAGTCCACGGCACAGACGTTGAGTAGGGGATCAATACGGGCAAGGAGGAAACCTTCTACAGGACGAAAACCTCCTAGTCAACGGTGGGACTCGAACCCATGTCCTGGCCGGAAAGTTGCGTCATAGCTCCATTCTTAGACCACCAAGCCACCGCAACTACATTATATATAGTATAGGCATGCTGTCTCCGTTGTATTGTGCAGTTTATTATAGCGATACATATAGATGCATTCATTCATGTAAACACAGTGCGCTCTCATTGGTTAAAACCTACGTCAAATCGTACAAAACACAAAAAGTTTGGGTCGCTACGATGTGTTGCAGCAAGTGGTACGACAACACATGCGTCTACGCGATTGCCTTTACACTGCTCACATTTGTCTGCTATCTCTGTCGGTGTTGCACTTAGCTACGATTTGACTGAGTAGTGTAAATGCTCCTTTCACCTAAGACATTGCTAAAGAAAAATGAATATTACTTCAATATTACAAATGCGCATGTTGTTATATTTCCTTTGTGCCCTTCTATGATAGCATGTTGCAGGGTGAGACAAAGAGAACAGCAATAGTTCAGGTTCTAGAGAGTAGTGGCAGCACTTTTACAGAAAGTGACAGAGAAGAAGGTATGTAGTTGATCATCGATGTGGTCAAAAGTAAACAGCTATTATATGTATAATACGTACAAGTACTTGGACAATGCACAGAATATTTAGCAACAGTGTAAGGATTAACCCAGCATCTAATCATATTTTATGAAGACCTGATGATGTATTTGATTGACTAATCTAATCATCAAAACGCTTCATTGCATCAAAGTGTTGCGTCTTCAATGAAATGAAATATGTTTTGGTAGCCTTTTGACTTGTTGTGTTAGTTATCATGGAACTCCAGACTATAGATTAATGACATGTTCACACATGCAAAGTATTTATTTCTGCACTCCAGTTTATATGCTAATTAAAATTTGCTGACCTCAACAAAACCAACCCACAATGTATCAATCAATCATCACAAGTTACTCATCATTGAAAGTCAATTTTTGAGACATTTTTCTCGTTGATTTTATGAATGTTCTACGCACAACATTTTCTGTAATGCTGTACTAAAGAAATCAATGTTAGATTGGCTAGTTTCCCTAACCGATTACTGTGGATTTATCATTTCCTGCAAAATTTTCCAATGAGGCTATAATATTAATCCTTTCCGTTCGCTCTTTTTGACATATTGGGCACAATTATGGTTCACGGATATTATTCCTGTATGAATTGTACCAATTTGTATCGGAATTCCTTGCTTGATACCTGGTATACATTTAACTAGCTCAGTTTTTGAAATTATATTTGCATTGAGGCATTGCTCAGCATGTGCATCCCTTAAATACTCCCCTGTTCTGTCGTTTTCTGCATATAAGATAAAGATATTCTCTCAATAGGCACAGAGACAAAGATTATCTTCAATAATGGCAGTGATTAAATTATGAAATTCAAGTTTATGGAAAGTAAACAAAGCCAAATGCATATACAATCAAAATTTAAATATAAGCAAATTGGATCATAACTTAGTGAATCAAAGATTTAATCAAAATTGTTTCACCCATAGTGGTTGGTGTAGAGTGCTTTGACTTTTTCATAAAATAATCAATTTCTAAAAATAGTCTGACGTCGTTTCTCTGCTAAAGTAACACATTATGACAAACTCGGCATTATTATCGCTTGCAAATTATTATGTAAAGCAATACCGGTAGGTTACTTTCTGGGTTTACTCGGATCAGGACTTCGAACACAGAAAGTCTTATTGGTTGCAATGATACAGCAAGGACAACGAAAAATGCACCTCCAACCAAATTTAAAATGGATAAGTGCAAAGATGAGAATGCAAACAGCTAAATGCCAGAATAGACCTGGTAAGCCGCTGGCTAATAACGTATTGCAAACACTCAAGGAAAGAAATTTTAAATAGATATTGCTGCAATTAAATATATTTGAAATTTAATAAATACCATTAACATTGTATGGAGATAGAGATGGAAATCACATGTACTAAATCGTTTTTTCAATATAGAGACTTACTAGTGTCTAAAAATCGCCATTGGCCATATTAAAATTGGTAATACGTGATACAATGTTATACTAATATATACAGATCCTCATGTGATATCAACGGAAAAGCCTCCAGTCCAAAAGGTACAGTCCAGAAAGGGTTCTGATGGACAAAGTTTCATCTCATTGCAACTGCAATGGAAGGTAGGAAGACACAAATATCTTTATACCAAACACCACATATACCATACATAGCATGTCTCTCCCTATGATTTGTGAACCAAATCTATCTTAGTAAATTATATTTTACCACGGTAGACGATGATGGTATTACATAAGTGTGAGGGTCCGGTGTACTAGTACTTGCCGCCAGTAAAATATTGATTCCATAATTAGATGGTTATTTTAAACACATTTATCTACATTAAGTATCCTTGAATTGTAGTCAATCTTTCACTCGTAGCATTGTATTATTATAGTGTGTTACTATATTTAGTGCCGTTCCATGGCTCAAAACTTTGATCAAGATTAATCTTTTGAGTAAAAAAACTAATCTCAATTAATCCTGTTTAACTATAGCCATTTTATACTATGAAAGCTTCGAATTTATCAATTTAGTAGAATGGTGTTTGCTTGAAATTACATATTCTAATATTCGTTGCTGTTTGATATGAGGGAAATTGCTTGCTTATAAGATAAAGAATGCAATATTTATTACCACAATATGACTGTAGACTTGTTGTTTCAATTCGCTGTTCATAATCCTAATTTTTCCAGTTCTCTTTATTGTCTATGATAGCTACAATCATTTCTAAGCAAGCTTATTTTCAATAAGCTTGAATATGTAGGAGTTGTCTGCACTGCCTGCCTGTGATTTTGAAAGAGAGTAGACAACTACCATTAAATCAAATAGTTGCTGAATAGTAATTTCACTAATCCACCATGCAGTCATCACTCATCACACCACAATGTGGACATTGCATTCAACATTATGATTTTCACCACTATCGGTAAAAGCAAAAATCAAAACTATCGTCAGTTTTATAATTATTCTTATGTAATTGCAACTGCAAGTAGTGAGGTAAACTTGTGATCCAACCTGTAAATGAATCACCGTACTCAATAAAGGGTAAGATCTAATATGTTTTTACTTTTGAAAAAAAAAATTAATTCGGAGACAAATCGATCTTGAAATCTTTTAATATTGATTAACCTTAGAATAACGCGATCAAGGAACAGCACTAATTGTATTATTGGATCATTATTATATTATACATACTGGCCATGCTATATGAATGGGAGAAAAGTTGCAGTTTTGCTTTATAGTTACCAAGTTATGGTTGTTCGGGCTGTTTGGGCTGTGATGGAATATCAAGTAACATACACTATGAAGTATACATTAACGATACAGAAGTCAACCTGCAGCCTAACTTCACACCTACAGACGTAGACACTATCCATGCTATGATAGCCTGTGTCACAGACTCTTCATGGCTTGTAACTGCTGCTATATACAACCTGCTGCCCTTCACCAACTACAACATGACTTTCTCAGCCACCAATAACCAGTCTATGACTAGATATTATAGTTCAGTAATAGACACAATACAGACAGGTATGTAGTCCAGTAATAGACACAATACAGACAGGTATATAGTCCAGTAATAGACACAATACAGACAGGTATGTAGTCCAGTAATAGACACAATACAGACAGGTATGTAGTCCAGTAATAGACACAATACAGACAGGTATGTAGTCCAGGTATTCAGGTAGTCAGGACAGGTAGTCAGGTATAAATAAAATTAATAAAAAATTGTAGCTTTTGTTCACATAGCGACTCGCAAAACCAATGACTCTTCTGAGAGCTGTAGTAAAAATTATAAACTGAAAGTGAAAAATTTAGTTTTTACGGAGACAAAATACAAGAATATAAAACATCAGCACTCTAAAATATATATAAATTCAAAGAACATAAGTAAACGCATACATTTTTAGTTTTTATTTGAAATTTTGTTTGTAAAGTTTGTCCCTGGGATGACAGCAGTCACAAGAATGGCAAGGAACTGTTGAGAGGAGACCACAAAGAACTTTTTTATGTGCTGCTGGCTACTCTAGCTCTGATGGGCTAAGCTAGCGGAACATGTTTTTATAATGGCCTTGAGCTAGAAGGCCATCATTTTGCCTGGGCAGAGGACCGGAACATATACAAATGTGTCAACCGTATATGGTCATATGGATCGACTAGAATGTTTAGCAGTTTGAGTATAAGAAAATAATATTCGTGAATAAGTACACCGACACAACATTACAGTAGGAAGGCTGAAGCATAAGTACAAAGTAACACAGGGCTACTGCCCTTATATACTGAGTGCATAGCCAGCTGCACGGGACCGTGAAGCCATCCAGTGAAGCCAGCAGTCAATAGACAAAAGAATTGAGAAGACCTGATAATAAAACATCAAGTTAAGCTGGATGAAGGCACAAGTAAAGGCAGTCCGGTTACGCTGCACTGCATGCATTATATAAAAGTGCATAGGCTGTACAAAAGTAACCGAGGCACAAATACTAAAACTGGTAGCCAACCCGGGCAGGTAGTCACCCCGGCGACAAAGCACTGGGGTGTAAAATAGCAGATCACAAAGGCCAGTTAGGCTAACCTAACAAGCACAAGGTGACAAGGATCAGTAAAGCTGGCCCAGCAGAATATATGAAAGCATGAACATGAGGTAAACGGGGCACTGATAAAGTAGACTAGTATAAGTAAATATAGGTCAATCCGACTAATGAAGGTTGCTCTCTACAAGATGAGTTGGGGAAGCTGTCATTCCACAAAAGTGTTAACTAAGCATTAAAGGTTCCTCTGATTTTAACAGGTAATGAATTTATGACCACTGTATCGCTGAACACTTTGGCAACTTTTAGCCTGATAACTTTAGATAGGTTAAGTTGAACCCTATATGGCAGAAACCACTAGATTCTCTTCAATGGCACCATGCCAGATTAAATTAGTTGAATAGATGATGCAAAGCCACAACCCAATGATTCAGTTGCCTTAGTGTATTTGACCATCAAATTGCCTTACTTAAGTTGAATTTGTTATGGTAACTTAGTAGAAATTAGTAACGTTCATAACTGAGACTGAACCCGGGACCCTTTGCGGCACACTGTCCTAGGTGCTGTGCAGCAAAGGGCCCGGGTTCAGTTCCAGGTACGAACGTTCCTATTTTCTACTTCAGAAAGTGACATATAAACTGCAACTTCCATACATTTCAACATAGAAGGAAAAGGAAGATCACTTTTCTCTATTTTAGCACCAGATGATCCACCAGGTGAAGCTTCCCTCTACCCATACAATACTGTTTGTGTGTCTCTGAAATGGAGAGCACCCCCAGCAAGACCAAATGGGATTATTACTAGTTACATTGTAAGTTGTAAATGGCAGACCCTAGCATAACAACGCATACATTTGGGATTGTGCATGTATACGCATGTTTTAACCCATTCGTGACTTCCAACCTCATGAAAGTAGCAAAATGAAATTATGTAAATCATTCAGAATATTAATAGTGTTGTGATCTGATGCGCTCCCCCGACTTGTACAGCTAGTTGGGGGAGCTTATACTCACCTATATACTCAACTACTGCTACTACTAGATGTCACCTATACCTGTATCAATTGATACAGGTATGGGGTGTCAGTATGAAGGCACCTGAGACAGGCCCTGCCCCACTGGACCCTGGGGAAGGAAAGCACCTGGCTTCAAGAGGCCGTCGGGAAACTAATTCTGCCCACAGCAGTGAGTCATCCCACTGGCTGCAGAAGGGCAAGGAGAGTACCTAGACCAATGGTTACCGCTGATGGGTGGGAGGTGCCGAGGCACCAAATGTCGGCCCCTCAAACAGTCTGGCAAGAGGAGATGGAGCTCCAAAATTACTACCGCATGCTACCGGTAGAGGAAGGCTACCAGACTGGAGACGTGTTCACAGATGAAGAACAGGAGGAGATCTACTACCAACCACCCAAGAGGCGGGAGCAGAGGCATTCCCGAAAAACATGGGATATACCCAAGGAATATATGGCGCAGTCTCGTCCAAGGCCGCAGAGACAGGCGCCCTACTACAAGGAGGATACAGTACCACTTTCGGAGCCGAAGAGAGCCTGGCCCACCAGGCTGTGGAGCAACCTTGCTCCACAGCCCTGCTGTGGAGCAACCTTACTGTGCTTGCCACTTCCTGCCGGGATGCATAGAAGGGAGGCCTGTCCAGATTCTAGTAGACACCGGCTCCACTACCAATCTCCTGTCAAAACATGTCTATGACCGGCTACCTGGGGAAGTGAAGGCACAGCTGGAAGGCAGACAGAGCTATAGGGTGATGGCAGACGGCACCCAACTCCATTTTTTTGGGCTCCTCCAACTACCTGTCGGGCTCCGAGAGATGAAAATGGAGATCACCTTTGTAGTCAGCGAGATAAATGAGGATGACATCATTGGCATGTCATTCCTGACTACCCATCAGTGTTCGATGGACTTTAGTAAGCCAGTGATTTTTGGTAGATTGAACCAAATTGAAATGTACCAACAGACATGGTCGGCTACTGGTTAGCAAAGTTCAGGCACGGAGGCAAGTGACATTGCCACCCAACGCAGAGATGGGAATCTGGTGTCGAGTTACCTCCTGGAACTTCAGCCCGGTGGGTTTGATAAAAGGTCAAGCAGAAGGACTCCCATCGCCACTAGCCTAAACCAACCAGAAAGGTAGAGTGGTCATAAGGTGTATGAACCTCACAAGCCAATCCTGAGAACTGAAATCAGGCACGACGGTGGGCACCTACGCCGGAGTGGAAACTGAAGACATAGATGTGCAACAGTTCCAATCAGTACAAGACACTAGGACGTGCCACTCGACCTATGAAAGGACCATTGAAGTGCCAGAGCATCTACGACCACTCTTTGAGACTGGAAGCAAGAGCTTTGAGAACAAAGGACAGGCGCAGAAACTACCAAGGCTATTAATGGAGTACAGGACCGTCTTCAGTATGGGAGACGAAGACGTGGGGCAGACCAACGTGGTGGAACATGAGATTCCCGTCATAGCCGGCACTAGACCTATTCGCCAACCACCACACAGGCTGGGTCCGAAAGAGGAGGCCGAGGCGGAGCGGCAAGCACAAGACTTGTTGAGCAAGGGTCTGATTGAACCCACTAGTGAAGCATGGAGCTCCCCGGTAGTCTAAGTACGAAAAAAAGATAGCACATGGAGGCTTTGTGTCGATTACAGGCCACTAAATGCCATCACATAACAGGATGCCTATCTTCTGCTAGAATTGATGAAAGCTTAGATACTCTGGCTGGTAGTCGTTACTTCAGCACTCTTGATCTGATCAGTGGATATTGGCAGGTGCTAATAGACAAGGATGACCATGAAAGGGCAGCTTTCAGCACACGGTCAGGGCTGTGGAAATGGAAGGTCCTGCCATTTGGACTAACCTCGGCTCCGGCCACATTCCAACGTCTGATGGAAAGAGTGCTACAGGGACTGCATTGGAAGAGTCTCCTTCTGTATTTGGATGACATGATTGTCATTGCTCGCGACTTCAATACACACGTAGATCGACTGGAGGAAGTCTTGCATAGACTACACCAGGCTGGCATAAAGTTAAAACCTTCCAAGTGTGACTGACTACAACCAGAAGTAAGGTACCTGGGTCACGTCATCAGTGCTAAAGGGGTAGCTACAGACCCCGACAAGATAGCCGCTATCAAAGAATGGCCCCCGCCTGACCAACTTAAAGGAGTTGCAGGCATTCCTGGGAACAGTAGGCTATTACAGGCAGTACGTACCCGATTTTGCCACTGAGGCCAGGCCACTGAACAAACTCACTAGCAAATGCGTAGTGTGGACCTGGACAGCAGATTGTCCGGCCGCTTTTGCACTCCGGAACAGACTACTGGCAGCTCCTATACTTCGCTACCTTGACCCAAAGGGGACCTACACCCTGGATACGGATGCAAGTGCAGTGAGAGTCGGAGCTGTGTTGTCACAGAAACAAAAAGGATTGGAAAGAGTGATCGCTTACGACAGTAAAACACTCTCCCTGCAGAAAGAAATTACTGCATCACACGTAGGGAGCTGCTGGCTATGATAAAGGCTGTAAACATTTCAGACCGTACCTGCATGGCCAAGTGTTCAAATTGCGAACGGACGATGTGTCTCTCATGTGGTTGTGTCTCTCATGTGGTTGTGCCAGAGGAGAGAACCCTCCAGTCAAGTGCCCGCTGGCTCGAAATCCTGTCGGAGTTCAGGTATGAGTTGGAACACAGAGCAGGCAACAAACATGGGAATGGTGATGAGTTGAGCAGAAAAGACGGTAGAGCCTGTAAACAGTGTGAACTGATAGATCGAAGAGATGGTGGACCTAGGCTGGAACAGATACGGGCAGAATTGAGGTTCCAGGCACCTCAATTCTTCCAAGTGCTTCGGTCCTTCGAACCGAAGGATCCAGTGAGAGGGAACTGTCCCGCCACCAAGCAAAAGGACCCTCTACTCACCAACAGAATGCTTGGTTCACAGGGACATCTGACCAACCCTCACCTTCCAGCTCTGAGGCCACTCCTAGACTAGAGGAGGGGGATTGGCCAACCCTGAGAGTTGATGAGATCCCCAGGACAAACGGCCAGAACAGGACCCAGGTCTACGGGCACTACACCAGTCGTACCGATCCCAGGAGTCCTAGTCTCTGCACCAAGCAACCCCTCTACTCCACCAAATGTGACAGACTAACCCATGGCTGAGTTGGCCAAGCAACAGAGTTCAGAGTAAGGATCTGTTGGAATGATATATCGCAGTCTAAGAAACGGTATTGCCCTGGGTCGAGAGCAGTTAGACTTAGGCAGCCCAGAGCTGAAGAGGCTAAACCAGATGACAGGAAACCTGAGCATTCGTGCATATTGAATCCTGTAAGCTCACTTGGCTATGCAAGGGCATGGATGTTGTCATGTGATATTCCCACTGGGTAGACGCCGAAATGTAGCCTGGAATACTGTTATGGATGCACATTCTCATGGCTTGATTGCTTGGGCCAGGTCATGCCTTCTCTGCTGTACCTGGCGGAGATACT
>JAOQGN010147940.1:0-11389 GCA_027564295.1 Himantozoum antarcticum
TTAATCCTAGCGCAGGTGTTATCATAAAACGACTAACGGCTCGCTACGCTCGCCTCCCGTCGTGGGATAAATATTTATAAAATAAATTTTGAGAAACATAAAAGGTATTTTTTGATTTATCTCATCATCCTTTTAATTTCATATTTTAAATCTCATTTTACTTTTCATTATCTTTACACTACCATTAATGACAGTTCCCCTTCCGACCGTCGTGGTCCATGATTCTATCATTTCTAGTAATAACCAAATTAAACTTTGTGCAATTTGTTCTATCAGTAATATTGTTTTATTTTGGTCTGCATATTAAAATAATTATAAAGATTAAACTTTCAAAAATCACATGTTGAAATTCCACCATTCGCAATCTCATCATTAGCTCGTGTGGTGCCATATGCGAATGAGCGCTCCCGCGTTTTAGTACTAATTTTATTACGTTTGTAGCAAGATTTTGAATGTATAGCCCAGCCTTCATGTTTATAATAGCTCTATTTCTTGTCCCTGGCAATGTGTAAACAGGAGGACTTAAATTCAATTTTCTATATAAAATTATTTTTTTCTTCAAATTGATTTACTAGTAATTGATTCTTCAAATTGATTTACAAATTGATTCAATAGTAAATTTACTGTAAATATTACATATTTATTTCCTTCATCTTGGTGCAAAAACATTGAGTCAAAATGATTCATCTAGTAAACAAACTACTTGATTAGATAAAAAAGTGTTTGAGCAACAAACAGTAATGATGTCTCTACTTATTGCCACTACAATAATTGTTATCTCCTAAACCATGAGCACTTCATTATAGCCTGGGTTTCCAAGTCTTCTGCGGTGATGTGTGATGAGGTGGTTAGATATTTATCGCTTTATTGAACTACTCACTTCAGAGCTTGCAATTATCTAGAAAAGTCACCTCATTACACAACTCCAGCGGAAATCTTGAAATCTCAGGCCAACAACAACACTGTAAACACAAAAACACACAAACAAAAATGTTTTATTTCATTCCGATAATCAATGCTGTGTGATGCACCTTAGATTGTATGAATCTGTATTATTTAACATTACTGTCGGTTGGGACACCGGCAGTACCACACTTACTTACCCACATATTTGTCAAGCAGAATTGATTGGAAACAAACTTCAACTTGTTTATTTTATCCCCATTGCAATGCAAAACCCCTACCCCCCCCCCCCCTTCCTTACACCTCCGGCCGCCTCTCCCCAAGTGGGCGCTGGAGACAGGGCCTAGCAAGGTAGCAAAACACCAGTAAATTATTTGTCCACTAATTTCCATCCCTCTTAGGCCCACCCACCATCCAGTAAATTTATCATTTGCCCTTCTCGGATCTAAGTGCCACACTTTTGGACTCCTAAGATGGTTTTTTGCAAGGTAGTTATCCTACTGTCAGACTGGGCTCACATCAACGTAACAGTCTGATCTGATCAAAGACCTATCATATATTAACTAATTATTAGATAATATTGTTGAATCATTATAATTGTTAGATAATATATAACAATTCTATGGATCTGATACAATCCATCGTTCAAGTGCTGTAATCTCAATATAGCAATATACTAGTCAATTGGCAATGGCGATCAGACACATTTCACTTTATTATCTCATGATGTTCCAGATCAGATGCTCAAGTTGATTTGTTGCGAGAATGTGGGTAGGTGTAGCCCTTGGATCAGCTAATCTTGGTAGAGACGCGGGCACCGAAGCTATAGTACATTTCATATCAATCCACAGAAATATATTTTTGCTAGCATAAATGACCACGTAGATATGTTTAGCTACCGCCCACAAAAAGATGCCTTTTACTTTCTAATTAAATCTGATTTACTACTACTAAATTGCACTACAAGTAATTATAACGAATATGCATTTTACATTTTAGATTGTTAACAATATTATTATTTGTACAGGTAAACTATGAATATCTAGACTATATACATCATTCACTTGAGTCGTGAATAGTACTACCTGTAGTATACAGAATCAATACTAATAATAATTACGAATAGTACTTGTAGTATACAGAATCAATACTAATAATTATTATTATGCATGTGCATTTTTAAGTTGACAAGGGATGGAGGTATCTTCTATGGTAAGATAACTCTATGGTTCTAGTATACTTTATTATATCAATCTTCCAATCAGATACAGCCAATCAAATGAGAGCTATCATATTCCTTATAAACTTGGAATGAATGAAATACTTCACATCTAAGCATTGTCTAGCTCTATGCAGATGAAATAAATATTGCTGTTGCTTCTAGGAGCTAACAACTTACTTTATAAACCCCTAGTAAACACTTTGCTGTCATAACCCGGGATTATCATTATATCGGCAGCATATCGGGAGATATTTACGCTGCCTGACAATATGGACACCACCATACAGGTATGAGATGTAATGATAATTATGATAATAATTAATACTTTAATATACTAATTTTGAAATTAAGTAATAATTAATTATTATTATTATTATTAGATATTCTTTATTGAGGTTTCCTATATGCAAGGATTGGAAATGTAAGTTGCATACCTGGGATAACATATTATGCAACTCGAATGGAATTATGGATACGATATGAAGAATAATAATAATAATAATAATGCTGAGAAGTGAGATGATTTGTTCACCATCAATAAATTATTATTATTAATCTAAGTTTCAGTTATTATAATTTATCTTCAAGATTAGTGTTCATCAGTGAAAGTTTTATTCGCAGCTGCGAGTATAATTATTTTGCATTTTTCAGAAATGCTGAAACTATCTAGCAGTGTGAATCTATGTTATGTGAATCTATGAGACGCGCTTACTGACTGGCAGCGGCAATGTTGTTGTTAGAAAACACATTATGCCTTTCCCTGTAGTAGTCATTTTTGAAAAAATTTAATTCATGTGGTAGAATTGTTATATAACAATTGATTACCTTAATTAAAGCCTTAGAGGTTTAATTAATATAAATAATAAAATGTATAGCAATGAATGTACCAATGAAAATTTATGTAAGTTTGTAGGCCTAATTATTGACCTCAAAGTAACTTGGCCCTTCGAGTCAGCCCCAAACAGCCATTAGACTATGTTCTATTACAATTACAGATGGAGCATAATAATGTACAATATTTTGTTATAGCTTTACTAGTATAATATAATAAACTATGTGCACAGCCATTAGGTGTGCTGCAATGTGTAGGTTATTGGCTTAAATTCTGTATGTAATTGTATGTATGTATGTAGTTGTAATGTTGGATGGTGGGAGTAATTGCAGACGTCATATAGATGTTATACTTACTGAAGTTAGCAGTGGATCATTCCTACTCCTAAATATGATAATTGCTTGCTATTAATACTGTAAGCTTACTAGTAATATACAATCCATGCGGCCACTTCATGATAGGACTTGTCTGCTGTACAACAACTGAGTAGTTGCTCCTGAAGGTTAATCTAGATGTTCTGATGAAACGGCCGATAGCAGTTCATATGCTGCCCAAACAGGCGTCTGGATAGAGATCGTCACAAAGCGTACCATTCATACGTTACGATCCGATCATAAACTCACCAAAATTCTGAAAGCATGTACCGAGAGAAATTGCAAAAGTGGAATCGCCGTGTAAATCAAAAAGCCAATGAAACAATATACATGTACAATGTATATATAATTGTACAGGGAAACTATGAATCAACCCTATATATCAGCCGTATAGGCTGATATATAGGGTACAGTCTTGGATATATAACCACCTTATATATACACAGTCTTGGGTACATATAACCACGTGCGTCACAAAAATATTTCACCGATTAAAGCTCAGATAGTGTGACTTTTTCATCCGAACTCATGAGCCAAGTTCAGCTGTTCTGAACAGTCTGATCCAATCGATCAGAACATCTGGATGCACCTTAGCTAAGTCCTCTGGATGCACCTTAGCTAAGTCCTCTGGATGCACCTTAGCCTTAGTCCTCTGGATGCACCTTAGCCTTAGTCCTCTGGATGCACCTTAGCCTTAGTCCTCTGTATCACATTGAGTGGATGCACCTTAGCCTTAGTCCTCTGTATCACATTGAGAAATAATGAGATTTCAGACCTCCTTATCTCATCCTCTTGTAATCTTCTTTTCTTTGCTTGTTTCAGCAAAATGTAGTTGATACTAAAGATGGTTCTAAAGACGGTTCTATAGATGGTTCTATAGAAGGCAGTGATCCACCATCATATACTTCAGAAAATGAGCAGGTATGTATTATGTATAGAATATGAGTACAATACATGCATATAATCTAATAAACTACCCGCCTTATTAAGTATAGTTGGTCAATCCCATTTTTGCGTCGTTTTGTCTGGATTTATTGCAATCATTTGTTTCTGGGAACCATACAAATTATATATCAAATTAATGCTCATACTGAGTACTTTCATATGAGATTAATTTTAATCACATAATTAGGTTATAGGGATGTTATATAATTATAGTCTATTAAATAATGGTTTCTATTATGCTTAATTAACTCAGTATTACACAGTGGTAGAATTGTAAGGCTTGAGGTAGTAGGACTCATTCATAATCAAGCACCCGGGGTCTGGGGCAGCGCCCAGGCGCCAAGCAAAATCCAAGCATTTGAGGGCCTTAAAATAAGCAGTAAAATGATGAAAATGGGATGAAAGTTCATAACAAAAGTTTGTTCCGTGAAACATAGTGGTGGGACTCTTGATGCTGAGCGTCCCCTGTTGAAACTAGGTAGTAGGATGCGCCCTACTGGCGTCCCACCACAATTCTACCACTGGTATTACCTAAATCCACTGGCTTCGGGGCCTAACATTGTAATGATGCATCTCACTGTCAAATTCATTATATCAGACGCTCATGACGCTCTTGAGCAGCCCTCATCTGCCCCATGGGAGTAACCTGTATTGTATAGAGTACAAGTATATAGTACAATACAGTAAGTGCATCAACTGGCCTCTGTCCTTTTGCAAGCCTTTCACTATTAATAGGTACACCAAATTCATTTAGGGGCAAATCAATGCATTGTGATAAAATGATATTATTTTATCATTATACGAAGCATAATTATAATTTCATTATAGTTATACTTCATGTTTGCCGATCTCTATGCTATTGGTAGCGGCATTGTATAATATCACACCCTATATTTGTATATTAAATTCAGTATAAGATGTTGTAGAATTTAGATGATTAAAATTGATAAAAACCAATTAAAATGATTCAAATCGAACCAGAGTTATAATAATCCGTACCGTAATCGTACAATTGCCTAATTCTTCGAAACTTTTAAATAAAGTTTGATAGCAGCTTTTAACCTCTTTTCATATCTTTAATGTATACATATATATATATAAGTGCATGTACTATACTACTTATCCTATACCTGCGCCGTTGATATTTATGTATCTGTAACTTGTATGCTATATATTTATAACAATATAGCTGTAGCTTACAGCTACCTATAAACCTGCTATCTTTACATACCTGGGTCTTGTACCTATACATACATGTACCTTACAGCTACCTATAAACCTCTTATCTTTACATACCAGAGTCTTATACCTATACATACATGTAGCTTACAGCTACCTATAAACCTCCTATCTTTACATACCAGGGTCTTATATCTATACATACATGTAGCTTACAGCTACCTATAAACCTGCTATGTTTACATACCTGGGTCTTATACCTATACATACATGTACCTTACAGCTACCTATAAACCTGCTATCTTTACATACCTGGGTCTTGTACCTATACATACATTTAGCTTGCAGCTATATGTTTAATATATATACCTTTACCTTTAACTATATGATACAGGACACTGATGATGATCCGTGGACTGTCACAGACCTGGTAGACAAGTCTGTTCCTTGGAAAGGTCAGTAAGTGGGCCTAATATCTAAAATCTAACAGATATTAGATTCTATGCTAGTACCTAGTACTAGTATATAGTAGATTCTACATGTACCAGTATGCTAGTACTGATATCTAATGGTTAGCTACCAGTCTCTTGCAGTAATGATCCCTGGTTTGGTCTGATGGTCGATAGAGGTCAAATATGGGCAGCACAGCAAACGCTGTGCTAGCAGCGAGTGAGACACAATTGTTATAATTTCAGTACCATTATAGAAATAGTATCATTGCACTGTGCCATTATGTAATCTGCAACTAGTCTATCCATTCCTACTGAGTTTATTATAATGGTAGGTTATTGTAGAGTTATATTAGGACCTGCAGGTATATAAGGATATAAGATATACTGTGTAGGTTGTCGTCCTGTGTGTCAGCAGACTACCTCTATATACATCACAGGTCTTTTCGACCGTGAACTCTATTAAACTCTATTGAACTCTCACGATAAGTTGGCTTGGCCAAATTATTAGTTGTAGATTTTTATGTTGTTTATTTGTTTATTTTATCTATTATATTATATTATTATACTTATTTATTATATTATATTACATTATATAGGATACATATATATGTATAATATATATATATCTAAATATATAATTATATATATACTCAAATCTGCGGACAGCAGCTATTTCGATCTATTAGATCTCATCATCGCAGCTCAGAGTGGCATAGGTTACACCTTTGCAATGAAACATGTGTGTGTGTGCAACACATCATTTTGTTGCATATATACATATATGCATGCATTTTGTTATAAATATATGTATATATATATATACGTACGTACGTGTATATGTACATGTACAAGTACATATACATATATACATACACACACAACTGTGATTACGGCCACTATTAATGATGGTCAGAATGATGCTTTTGTCATTGTCATTATTAAAAACCCAAATCTCCGGTTACTGGATGTGGATGACATAAGAAACCCCCAACCAACATTGGTGGACATTTACAATCGTGTCCGGTAGCCTCCAATCCAAAACCCAAAATCTTAACTCCAAGCACAAATCTCACGTTACTGGCAGGAAAAGTAATCTCAACCCAAATATTTAATAACATTTATAAGTGCCTGAATGCAACATGTTTGTAATGGTGAATCATTAAATGATCATCTATTTAAATTCTATTTAAATAATCTGTTCTAGGTGCAACTGAACACAGATTTTCAACTTTTGACAGATAAAAGATCCCATCACCAATTTTACAATGCAAAAAACTAGACCTTTCTATCTGGATTAGTTTAGAAGTTATGAGCGTTTATAATTCGTGAAAATGAGCCAATGTCTCTGTTTGTCAAGGCGAGTCTCTTTTGCATATAAGCTATTATAGCTTATATGCAAAAGAGACTCACCTTGACAAACAGAGGGACATTGTTTCATTTTTGCGAATTATAAATGCTCATAACTTCTAACCAGAACTATATAACTGTATAATTATATACCTCATAGCCTCTAAATCGTCTTTCCCCCACTATAATAGTGGGGGAAAAGACGATTTAGAGGTTCTCATGACAACTTTAATGGTCACAAAAATAAATTTTCTGGTGGCTAGGCTAAGATCAAACTAGAGATATCAGATACGCAAACAAAATGTTTACTCTGTGATCAACAGTTCCGGATTAATCGAGCTGTGGAGATCTGGCCTTCTATACCTTACCATTGACCATTGAGGTCTCGAATTGCTGTTCCTGCCTCCTTTTCAAAAGAGCTTCAAATTGGGACCTTAAAGCTGTATAACTCATGAACCCCTATCCCTGCCGCAATCAAATTTTGTTTCATGTCTTCCAGTGTAATCAAATTACCTGCGATATGAATTTCAAATTTCCCCGTTAAATGATCATTAAGAAAAGGCTCAAAACCGTCTTTACCCCATTATAGCTAATATGAAACAGACTCGCATAGAGAAACAGACAGACATGTGCCGATTTCAAATGCTCAAAACTTCTATAGATAGATAGGTCTAGATTTTTGCATCGTTGTTCTAACAGTGAAATCTTTTATACGGACTTATAAAGCAAAAAATAATGTTTTGTGTGTAGTTGTACTTTAAAAATTAAAATAAAATATAAATGCGCTGCTTGCAAGACTTGGCAGATAAAGTTGGAATGCTATATGGCGTTCAGTAGCCCGAGACTCTGAGATTGGTGGTTTGGGGTTGAGATTTTGGGATTTGGATCACCAGGCTACTGCATGCCATACTACATGTCTACCACAGATACAATTTTCAAACTGAAACACTAATCAGATAAATGTGGACGCTCAAAGACTTAGGGCTGCCTTAGTTCTGTGCACTTGCTGATTTTAGTACAGGAGAGGCAGTGGGGTGGAGGGTGGGAAGGGGGAAGCTCCAATGGTTTTCAATGTGAAATTTTCGGAACAAAAGATACATCAGCTGCCCAACAAAAGTTCATTTTTAACTTTTACATATTTATCTTATTATAGGTGCGTTACATATAGCACACCATAGAGCCGTGCCGAATACATCAAATTGCATCTGCTCCTGATAGGCTGGGGAGACCTAGCATCACAACCGATGGGATCACAGAAATGGGCCATAAATGTATACTAACTGTGGTTGGGGTTGGGGTATAACGGAAGACTCACTTCCGTGATCGTAACAGTTGTGATCTTAGATCTTCAAGGCCAATCAGGTGCAGATGCAGAATATGATGTCTTCATCACAGCTCTATGGTGTGCTATTTGAAATATGATGAAACTATCAATACATAAAGGTTAGAAATTAACTTTGGTTGGGCGGGGGTTGAGTAGTTGCAATACATTTTTCAGCTCAGCTTAATTCTAGATTGTGGATTGGTATGTGAACGCACTTTTTGTGGAGAACACAATATTTCTCTGCCTATATTTTTCCTTTCTAGATCACGGGTTATCTCACAAACCACCAGTCTTGCACCTACCTCCTGCAATAAATATTTTCTGTTCTGAAAACTTTGCATTGAGAAACCTTTGGAGCTGCCCCCTTCCCTTCTCCACCTGCCTCGACCTTACTAAAAATCAACCAGTGAACAGAACTAGGCAGCCCTATGCTCAAAGATCTCCTGATAGCCGAGACTGAGTGACATTCACTTTTACACTATGTGCATAGCTATAATTATTTGCATTTCCTATTTCAGTTAACTCACTCTCCCCTCTGATCATGGCCCGTTTAGCCATGCTCATGTTTTACTATCTTAATGAGTCTAATACAGTTTCTTCACTACACTACAGTAACTACACTACACTCCAAGACCAAGACGAGTCCTAGTCTTACCTCCCTGGTAAGTAGCCTAGGCCGGGAGTAGGCCTGACCTGCCTGGAGGTGGAGTCTGTCCCACCTCCCTGGTTTGACCAAATCTGAAAAGTATAAATTGCTATCTTGCAGGCTTTTTTATAAGATGAAAATAATAAATTATTATAATTTTTGATTCTGCTTATTCATAAATGATTATTATTTCTTTATAAAATCAACTTGATCTTGTTTTCACTTCTAGTTCTACTTCAAAAAATCTTTCTCTTGACTTGTGTAGCTTTACTTTAGTTTAATCAAACCATAAATGAAAAGACAGTACACAATTACTCTACTCACCATGATCCTGGCAGTGGACGATTAAAAAAAACGATAAATGACGCTTGTAAAAGGTCAGTTAACGCAGAGCCATCTAAGATTTCAAGTACACAACAATGGTGCAAGTTCAGTGGCGTGGTCTCTTGAGTTATATATTTTAATGACGCCTGGTGAAAGCTTTTTTATAACAAATTTTATGACCTTGACCCGTACAAAGATTGGGCGGAGCTTACTACAAAGAATGGTTCATTGGACAAAGTTATGGTTGTCATAGAAACCATTAAAAGCTGTAAACCACTAAAAGAAACCGGAAACTACTAAAGTTATAGAAACCATTTTCAAAGCACGTCAAAAGCGGTAATCAATTAAATTTATATAATGTCTCCATCACCTGTATAATAATGATTAGGCTGGGTGATCAGGCCAGCCTAATAGTTGTTCTCCAAGTTGTTCTCCACTGAAAGTTGGAGAACAACTTTCAGTGTTCTCCAACTTCCACTGAAAGTTGGAGTTATCAGCCCTATAGCAGTACTATAGCAACATTTCCACAATTGGAGGCATCAGGTCTGCTGAAGAACCTGTTATAGCTCAATATCATCATGGGATTGCGTGAGGATCTCCAACAGGGCTAAGAACCATAAAGCATAATTATAGAAGAGTCTTATTAATAGGGATAAGAAAAGTGGCCAAAGTTCTTGTGTGGAATGTGAAGGCTGGTGGTCCATAAAAGTAAAACAGTGCACTGATCACTGATCAGCAGTGATCAAAGTCGGAGGCTACCAGGGGCACCTGATTTTAAGGGTGCCCCTGGTGATATTGTGTTATAGTGATACACTATAACACTATAACTCTAAGCTATAGAATAGTAAAATTTCTAAACAAATGCAGCCTACCATCACCAAAGTGCAGTGGAATGCACACACAAGTAGACTATGGCAATATGTTTACTAAAAAAGACTTCCCACCATTGCCTTCCAATGAACAACTCTCTGAAACAGTTGGTGGCCCTGAAGAGGGCCATGGTGGTGAAACAGAAGCTACAGTCGGATGTCCACCGGACTGGTGCACCCCCGCTGCTCCAGCGAACATGACACACTGGAAGATGCTGGCACAATCTTGGAAGCCACAGATTTCTTCGGAGAGGGCATAGCAACCTTCGCAGGGCACCACACTGGAGCGCGTGAAGAGCTCTTGGGCCTAGCCCGCTTCTCCTGCACTGGATACACTCGGATGGGATCTGTCTGCGTGCCGACCTCGCACCTATGGATAACTAGGTGCTCATCCAGTTTCTCTCTGATTGTGAAGTATACATCGCAAGACTTGCAGTGTAGCCTGCGATTGTGTACTCTCTCGTGCTTCACCAAGTCACGTAGACAAGGGAAACCCGCATTGCACTCTATGCAGTACAACATGATGAGAATGAACGAATGTGGGCTCTCAACTACTTATATAGTCCGAGAATAAACATTTTGGTGCCAAATGACTCGTAATTAACTTTATAAAGTCTGGTCGACTTTTAATTATAATTATATATAAAAGTTACGCAATTGGCTTCACAATTTGAAGAAAACAGTTTAAATAATTATATGGAATTTTTTGTCATCATTATAAAACATGTCAGTGGTACTTATGATTAGGTAGCTTTTGATTTTTTGTATTGATATAATTTTTGTATTATTGATGTGCTTTTCTTTCCACTTTTAATAATAGGGATGGGCATATAATTCCCGAAAATTTCGGTAGATTGTTCCCAAAGGTGGCGCACCAAAACGCCTGCTTTTGCAGTATATATAGCCCAGTGGAAATATTTTGAGTTCAGTTCAGTTTTAGTTGTGTGACAAGTACTGCTATTGTTATATTTA
>JAOQGN010148051.1:0-11389 GCA_027564295.1 Himantozoum antarcticum
CCCAGTTTTCCCCAGTCTTATGGCTTTAATTTCCGTTTTTATCTTCATAAAAATCAGCTTTCATTTTGCCATGGCCGCTGAGTGCACTTCACATTTCACTGGTATGCTAACACTGTACAAAATAGATAGCCTGATTGCTGTGATTGGCATCTTGCCAGGGTTCATCACCCGCTATTGAGTACACCCACGCAACACTAGATATGATTGCAGACATCATAAACCAAGGCTGTGAACAATGACATATTATATTAATTACATTACATATTTATCAAACCGCCAATTAAATACTGCTGGTGGCTTCAAATCAACTTCAATCACTATTATAAGGCAGTAAGCCACGCTTTCAATGCGTCTGCTGGTAGTATATAATATGTCGACATTGCATATTTTGCACTTGATCTGATGAGCAATCAATTGCATATAACCTAATTAGGCTCTATCTGGGACTGATGCAATACATTCTACATACCAGGGAATTCGATGAATAGGGGATCGACATTAGTGGTCTACACTTTAGTAGTAAATAATAAATATATACATAATAATAAAGAAATAAGAAAGCATATACATATCTTTCCTTATTTATGCTATGGGCTGGACTTGTTGTGTGTTACAACTAACTTTCTCTCTGCTTGAACTTTCTGCCTGTTTTTGTCACCTCGAACTACCTGACTGTTCATCCAGCTTCCTGGCCACCCGAACTTAATAGTTGCGTGTCTTTACCGAAATACTTTGTTATTATGCTAAAGCTGGCCCGAACTCGTCAGAACTACGACAAAATAGTGTAATTGTAAGTAAATATAAATGTTTTTATTACCATCCACAGTAGTGGTAGTTTAAAAGCACAACAAGGCTATTGAGCTCCATACCGCAACACTGTAACTCTGCAACTGATAACGGTAAAGGGTCATTACTTCGCTTTGAATTCGCCATACCTTGCCCTATGTGATGTAATGTCAGTGTATTGACGGTGTACTAACATCGCAATGGTGAGTAACACTTCGCAGTAGCTAACGTGATACTTGGCATATGTTTTACATCGCAATGGTGATGTGCGTGTCAAAGTGTTGTCAAATAAACGTACCTCGCACCTACCCTGACATAGTCATGGTAATGTCATGACATACATTTTGGAGCCGACTTAACTTTACAAACTCAAAAACGTCAATAGGAACTTTGGAAGTAAGATTGCCTACAATCTAAAACGTTGTTAATAAATATTTAATAATATTATTAATAAAACAATAAATAATTAATATCTGTATTTATAACTACAAATGAATAAATTCAAAATTAAAATGTTTGAATTGTCTTTCAATTAATTTTAATAATAATAATTTATTTCTTCTAATATATTTAGGGAGCTTTCGAGCTCCGGGATCAACGATTCAATGCCACAAAAAATGCACCAGGAAAGGTAAACGGGTTGATGCAATTCCAAGTATTAAATGTGTTATTTTATTTTTATTTACAAAACATCACTGCATCGCAAGATTCTAACAAGTAGAATACTCACAGGGTTATATTGGCGAGTCAAGTATATCATCCTGCCTATCGTAAAAGCAACAATATCCGATCGTTATTTATACAAATATTTCCCGATTAGTATGAACACAGCGAATCCATTATTGACATGTCTCAATATAAAGAATCAGAGCCAGCTAGAACGCATCGATGCGATGCTACATTTAATAGTGGCATCATCTCGGGACTGACTCCAATCAGTCCCAGAAAACTTAGGGAAAACGGCATCGCCAGCATTAAAATAATAATTTATTAGAATATTTTTATTCTTATATTCCGGCATCGCATCGTCGATGCCGCAGGTTGAAGGCTCCCTTAATTATTAGGCGTTAGGCCTATAATAATTCTTATATTGTGCGAGTGAGGTTGTGGTATTAATATTATTGTAATACCACAACCTCACTCGCACAATACTTATTTACTTCACTGTTATTAGTAGTAAATTATGATGTTGTTCTTGAATTATATATTTGTTTTGTAATTTATATGCATACCTTATATTGTATACTTGTTTATGATATTGGAATTGTCTAAGTGTATGAGGAAGTAGCATGTATGTACTGGTGCTGTGCTTGTAGATTAATAGTTTACTAATACAGTGGTGCTCACTTAACTCAAACCTCAGGGGACCACAGAAAAAAGTTTGAGTTATAAGAAGTTTGAGTTATCAATAACAGTACATTTAACTGGTTAGTTCCTTCTTAAATTTATTTCATAGTACATGTAAAATATAATGCATTACAATGGGACATGGATAACTCAAAATTCAAGGACAAAGGCTGTGAATTTCAGGCTAATAGGCAATTCATATTTGATGGCTGACTATTTTGATTCTGTATTAGTGAAAAGGTGGTAGAAAGCTAAAATTTGGCTGTCCACAGGATTGAGTTATGAGTGAAAGTTTGAGTTACGTGCAGCAGATTATTATTAGCTGAGCAGAGACTGAACTAGTGGGTTTGACTTATCCAATAGTTTGAGTTAACCAAGGTTGAATTATCCAAGCACTACTGTATATAAAATAATGGTAACATGCTTGAGACTGACTGCGTAGGTTCTGTGAAGAGAGCATTTCAGCTAAGAGAGAGTTCCGGTGACGAAATGTTTTAATCGTAACACAATTTGAAAATTTAGTGATTGGAAACTTTAGAAATGTTGCTAAAGAGAGTACCATGTACAATGCAATGCACTAATAATGCAATGCAATACTGATGCATGGATCTATACAATATCGCTCATAAATTCATGATTATCACTCAATGGAATAATTTATGCTTTGATATTTTGGGGTACAGATCGAGTGATGTACAAAGCCTCACCTGAAGTATCGATATGGTGGCAGATACCGCAGTACTGCCTGTCAGGAGCTGGTGAGATCTTCTTTATGGTGACAGGTAAGACAAGTAATGGGTGATGGCATTGATAATAATAATGTATCTCTTATGATCATGAATATAGTTTAAATGGTGATCAATTGACATAGATAGTGAAGGGAAACCCACTATGTACTGTATGGGAACCCACCATGTACTGTATGGAAACCCACCATGTACAGTATGGAAATGTTTGGAATCTATGACTGTTAGTAATTGTAAACTTCCGATGAATATTATGCGATTGATTACAAGTATATTACTAAGTATATTATAAAGTAATCTAGAAATGTTTAATGTCAGGTACAGCTGTGAAATCTGCTTGCGCACCAATAAATTTCGTCCTCCACCTAGGATTATCTGTCTTACAGTTTGATAGTTCAGTACGTGGGGATTTAGATATCCCAGTAGAATAGCGCTGCACACAGTCTCCATTGCATGGTAGTGGGTTTGAAGCTCATGGTAGTCCGCTTGTTTAAACGAAGCGGCATGATCCGGCTTGGTGCTGCGTTTTGTGATGGCCTTCTGTGCTTCATGCAATATACATGTAACTTACCAATTTGAACTCGCCAAATTGAAGATCACCAAAGTCTGCTTTTACCCAGCGATCAGATGTCTACCATTTAGGTGATCTGCTTGACCTATATCATTATATACCGTTAAACTCTATAACAAATACATGTAAAGAAGTAAACCAATTATGTAGGGGTGTAACGAATCCATTGTTTAGGCCTCGATTTGATTCCGGTTATTTGGCATAGCTATTTGACGATTCCGGTTCCGAATACTTATCATCTGAAATATAATTTCTACAATAATTTCCCTATCTTGGGCAAGATTTGTCACGGTTTTACAGGTAAATACTGCATTGAGTTGGTTAACTGTTTACTGCAATTGAAGTATTGAACATTGAAAAGAAAAACAAAATTGATTGCGCAAGTCTCACCGACTAATGTTACCCATTCATGTAACAGAAATCAGAAAATTATATAAAATATATCATTATAAAATTTTTGCATTAATTAAAAATCAAAATTTTTTTTAGCAAATCTGATGCAGCTGCTTCAAATTATAGTCCAGGTTTATTGTTCAGCAAGATAGTGGCATTTGAGTCAAACCCATTGACTCAGTGTCTAATGTCACTGAAAAAAACATACAATTCCTAATTCAGACAATACATCTATTTCAGGGAATAATTTTTACTCAAAAATAACACCTTTTGAGCCCATAGGCATAGGCAAATGATGTGCCAGCAATGACTGCTGCAGTGATGGTGATGAACCTTGCAACTCTTGAGTCCTCTTGAGGTAAAAGTAAAGGGTAAAATCCTTGCAAATGCTTTGCCAATGCTGATGTACTGCTGCCTGTATACTATAATATTGCATCACAATGGTTACATTGTGTGAGTTTTGACAGGCATTTGCCTGAAGTGATCCCATACCATTACCACTTGCATTTTGTTGCTGCAGATGCCATTGAGATTATATAATTTTAAACTCAAAAACCACAACATCATGCACAATCTGCACAATCATTATTCAATTAAATTATTTTTAGAGTTAACTACTAGCCCAATTCACTATTACAATTGATAAAATATGTCTTGGTATCAAAATATATGCAAGCTATAATGAAGATAAGAAGTGTTTTGCATTAGCTATTCTATCACCTTGCTACCCATTACTGTAACCTTACTATCCGGTATTGGAGAGTAACCAAAACTACCAGGACGAATACCCGGGTTGAATTGGAATCGTTACAGGCCTACTCATATGTCATGTGCCATGTGTCATATCATGCCATTGTCATGTCATGTCATTGTCAATAATATAGTATAACATTTGGGCAGAAGACTCACCTTTACGAAAACCAAATTGTTTTTTAGAAAGTAATTCGCTCTTTATTATCCAAATACTTTTTTTATCTGTTCAGACATAATACGTTCTAGGACTTTTGAGATAGTTGGCAGTGAGGAAATGGGTTTGTAGTTGCCTGGCGCTTTGGGTCACCTGTTTTAAACAATGGGGAAACACACAAACTTTTAGATATCTGGAAATGTGCAGCTTTTGAGGCAATTGTTAGCAGTAGCAGGCACCAATGTATGTATAGGCTTAAACACCCTAGCCGGTGTGCGCAGCATTCCGCCGCACTTGTGAAGTTTGAGTTTGGAGGACGCAACCATTACATTCTTCTCGTTAACAGTTTGGAATTCGAATGGAGATATTGCGAGGCTATGCCTCTTTGGCACGGTATCTGTAAGTGGTTGGGGTAGGGGTGAGTCAATATTGGAGAAAAAGTTATTGAGCTCGTTAGTGACAACTGTTGGTTTAGTTAGTAAAATGACGGTCTTTCAAACCGTTATGTATAGAAGCATTAATTCAGTTTTGACTTTGCCCAGGCAATCTATTTCCTTCTTTGTAGAAAATTGGAATATCCTTACATAGGCGGGCAAAATCAAAGTTTCGCTTCATGCTTTAGCAGTATATGCGTGGTCATTAAGTGTGCACATGATTAAATCTAAACTATGCTGAAATGGAGAAATAACCGCAGTTTAAGAGCTGTTCTCTCTCATCCAAACGGTCCCCCGTAGGTGCTGTAAAATTTATCACACACTGGAGTATTTGCCGAATGTGTTGTGATGATTTAAAAATAATTTTGAAGAATTAATGATTCCTATGTAACCAACATCGGATATGTTAGTCAGAATATTATTTTAAGGTACTCAAGCTGTGTAACGTCTTTCTAACTTCATTTTTAAGCTGGTCTCCAAAAGGCCCATTGGCCCGCATAGACCCCAAGGGAGACCAAATACATGAATGTGTGTGTGTTCTGTTGATGAGGGTCATTGTAAAGGCATATATATATGGGGTGATGTGAGGATGCTCTGAGACTAAGGGTGCATTCAGATTGTGCTGTGCCAAACCCATGCTATTTTTACGATTGGTTGACACAACACAGTCCGTCGCAATTGATCACAAATCACACAAAACTACTATCTGTTCGGTTTCTTCAGCAACAATAATTTAACTTTTTGTTCAGATCACACAAATGTGAGAATTCTAATCACTGAAGCAGCCTAGCAGCATAGCAAATATAGCAGACTTCAACTGTCAATTTTAATTGGGTCATATATATGTATAGTGAAGTGACCTACTTGTTAGCCTAAGGCTAGTTAAACACATTTGAAGTCCGATCGCTATACTGTTGGCACGTGAACTTTTGATGGCTCATTTATTATTGGTGTAACAACGCTAAAAAGGCACGGCGATTACAGTTACCAGTGACTCACGATATGCAAACAGTTACAGGACAAAGGCATCTGTCATCTGTCAGCAATCATCTGAAATTGTGACTTTACAACGCAAAATGCAATGGCTGATCACCACGATCGTAGCAGACTTAGCTAGGGGAATTCCCCTCTAAAGCTATCATAAGACGTCGTCACCTGGTTGTGATTAGCCTGTCCTTACAAGCTTTGTCAAATGCGGAGTTGCCCCCACAATGAGATCGGGCTCCCAGAAACTTTTTTTTTGAAGAAAGGAGACGAAACGCTTCCCAGAAACGTTTCTGGGAGCCCGATCTCACCGTGAAGGCAACTCCGCATTTGACAAAGCTTGTGAGGACTGGCTAGGTTGTAATATTCCAAACAAAAATGCACATGTGGCAGTCAAATTTTGGTATTTATAATTGTTGCAACAGAATCCGAACACACCCTAAGACCTCCATTTCCTGCAGCAATAATGAAATGTTCGGAGTGTTGTGAGTGTCTGAGTGTCTTCTGAGAATATATGTAATGACGAGAGGCATTTGAGCGTATGAGGTTGGCAAGGATGGTTTGCTCTTTTCCCTTCTCCAGTTGTAGGTGTGAGGACGCAAGCAAGGAATGGGACATCACGAGGAGATGCACTACAGTATACACATGCTTTCTCCTAGAAGTAAGTTTCTTTGTAGTATGATATGAATAAACATCAGTACCCATTTTCTCAAAATTCCCATAAGATTCATTTCCACCAACACTGTTTATGATTTGTTGTTCAATTCCTAGAATGTTACAATTGGGGGGTCGTTCCATATGTGCATAGGTAGTCCCTCAGTGCTCACCCGCAACAAACGTTTCTGTTCCGTTTGCGCTCACTTTGACTACGACATCATAGAGCACCGGAACTTTCTCGCAATGGTAGTTTATATGGTAGCACATCTTACTCAATGGATTGCTCAAGTCTAATGAAAGTTCAAATAAAGCCTATTTATATATTGATAGGACACCTCGACTGTTGACCGCTTCAACATGATTATAGCGTATCTTGGATGTCCGCCCATGGTAAGACGTTTGGCTTAATACTTTGTCATATTAAACTCATGGGCATTTTCGCATCAAGTTTTTTTTGTGGAAGAGTTTGTTACCTTCCACACCACTGCAGGTTGTTTCGTTCTCATCTTCTGCTCAGGAAGCTATAATATTTCACCTTTCGTTATGCACATGTTATTTGTATGTGTTGTCATGGTGTCACTTTTTTCCTAATGTCGCATAATTAGAGCACAATAAAATTTTGTTCCAATTCTCCAGTCACGATGGTGGAAGATTATGATGGGACACTTAGAAAAAAAAATTCTTTAACAAAATTTTGTCCAAGCCTTTTCACGAATTTATATCTTCGCAAAAAATATGTCCAAATGACCAGTCACAATGTTGATAGTGAGTTCAAAGTTCAGAGATTCAGATCTGGTTCCTCTCCTGACCATGAGATTTTCTACTTCCATTATAGGTACCCCCAGTCCTAAAATCAATAGCTCACCATTCTAGAAAATCCCTATAGTCTACCTCGCACACTGCCCCCAACTGTTGTAAGGAACGCTGGAAACCTCACCGTGGCAAGAAAAGAAACAGTAGGCTAAGTTTCAAGCCGTCGTGCAAATATGTGAGGTGGAAATGAATACAACCCATCCTGATTTTTATGGAACTGAGTCTCTTTTGCATCCCATATTTTGACTGAGGATCCCGATCTGCTCACACTATACTACTACCCACATGTGCACATTCACATGGACTGATCTTATACTTCCTTCTTTCTTATCTCATGTTAGTCTAACGCTTTAGACTTTAGACATGGGACTATCATTCAGTTCCATATAGTTATAGTTGTCATTGTCCATTGTTTATGGATACTATCAGATAGTGGCCACATGACCACTATGACCATCTTCGCAATCATCATAATGCACATGTATAATGATATCAAGATAAAAAATTTGCTCTTGTGCAAACGTTATTAAAGTTACCATTGTATTAAAAGGACTGGATACAGCTAATACTTTGCAGTGCGATTCCAGTTTGCATGTAGTATTTAAGGATATTATCTTTATCAGTTCTTCAAGGGTATACTTAGGCCACATTAAGTAGCAGGTAAGACATAGCTTTACTTTAACCATTTCCTTTAACCTCTAATCGAATTGATTGCCAAGTTCATTTCTGCCACTTACCATTGTTCCATGTTCACCAAAGTTTGCGGTACTGAACATTGCCGTCCGTCTTCTTTTGCGTCTCTCTTGTAGTGCTTCCTATTCCAGTGTAGCTAGTAGTTGTGTAGTGCTTCCTATTCCAGTGTAGCTAGTAGTTGTGTAGTGCTGGTTTTCCTGTCGGCTCTGAGGATGTTCATTGCTAGCCTGGCAGCTCGATTCTCTACTGCTTGCAATTCTTTTTCCTGGGTTTTAGTGAGTGCTATGTTAAAGAAGTTAGAGATGTACTCAAGCCAAAGCTTAGGACAAGTTATTTGTATTCCTGGGCCCGTGGTTAGGTGATATTGTTCTATTTATAAAACTTAGTGCACTTGACGCCTCACCTGAGGTGTGAGAAAATATTGTTAAGGATTTTCCCTGTCACCTTAAAGACAGTCTGGAATCATTGTGGAAGTCATCTACTGTCACCTTGAAGACAGGATTAGTATAGTAAGAGATCTGGTATGTCGCTGTGAAGACAGAGGATTAGTGTAGTAAGAAATCTGGTCTGTCACTGTGAAGACAGAGGATTAGTGTAGTAAGAGATCTGGTCTGTTATTGTGAAGAAAGATCGACAATCTGAGCAGGAACTTACTCTGTCACCTTTGAGACAGAGCCCAAAGTCCTCGCTACTCTGCTGCCTTTAAGACAGAAGTGAAAGTCCTTGTAAATAACCCGTTCTGTCGACTTGAAGACAGAAGCTCAGATCTTGGATAGGGAACTTACTCTGTGCTAGACAGGGCCAATGTCCTTGCAAGATCTGGGCAGCAATTGAAGTAAATGAAAGATATTATTACATAATCGCATTTATGTAATTCACCAGACTGAATTAATTACATAAATGCAAAGATTCATATACCTAAGCCTTAAGCTTGCCAGCCGTACCGGCAGGTCGGATCCAACGGGTCATGATATCAGCAGGTCACGTCCAGAATAGAGAAAGACATTGTAACTAGATGTAATGATTATTGTTAAAAATACATACATGTAAGATAATAAACAATCCAATCATAATGGCAATTTAATTACTGGAAATTCACTACTGGCATTTAATTAGAATGTAATGATAGTTTAATAAATGTGATAAAGATGTGTAACTGAGGCTATGTACATTGTTTGCTCGTACGTGGTAGTCTGATGTTCATAATAATGTAGCATGATGCTAACAATTCAATGTAATTGCTTAAAAGTCAATTTGCTGTGTAAAGAACAAATTTCTTTTTTGGAGCAGATATTATTGTTGTACTTTTGTCAGTGCATTATCTGTAGCAGCATACTTGTGAAATTGCTGTATGCTGGTCCTCGTCTTTCTATATTCTATCAGCATAATTTTACAGTATATACATTGCTATGCCATGTAATACAGTCAACTATGGCAGTGATCCATTATACCTATACACAGTAAACAGTTAATACTGTTATATTATGGCAGCATTTTTAGAAAAGTGGTTAATTATTATTACTGTATATAGGCAGCTATGACTGCTGTATGGTATATAGCTCCAGTCACTTTGAGCCATGGCAGAGGCATGTTATGAGTTACATCAAGCTTCAAATAATTTGCTATATAGTACATTACCATAGTACTATAGTCTATATAGTACCTATTAGTACAGATGTAACCACTTAGGTATTGATTGGAAAATTGTAGATGTTTTCATTCTCTCATATACCTGAATTTTGTTTCATTTAATTGAATTTATGGGTTTTTACACCAAGTTGGAAAAATGGAAAGTGATACAATAATATAAATATATTCATATCAAAAACCACACCAGTTATAGTACCATACCAACCTTATTAATAGGCCTACTAACTACTACAAATATACCCACCTGACCTCCGGTATTTTACCTTACCCGCTTATCAAGAATAGACGGAGCAACTCTTGGCAGTGATTAAAGTCTCTGGGTACTCCACGGGATTCCACAAATTAGTATACACAGTTCCCCCGCCATTGATGAGGAAAAATCAAAAGTTTGCACCTCAACATAATGAAACAGAACTCCAAAATTTACGGCTCATGTTTGCCTATAGAGTTTTCAGAACAGAACTGTTAAAACAGTGTAGGCACATCGGCCGATAGCCATAGGTAAAGGGTTCAATTGGTGATGCTTAGCAATAATGATGGTAGTCTATATTAATGAACAAACCTTTTATCAGCATTATTATGATACTCAAAGTGCATTCAAAGCATTCAAAATGCTCTAAATTCGTCAGCGGCCATGGCAGAATCCCCCAGCTGTTGAGAGGCTGCTTACAGTGTTGCATCCATTCGTGCTCCTAAATTAACAGTTCCCACACAAATAGTCAAACTTCCAAGGCTATCACTGATTTTTAGGTTAAGCATCTGGGCCAAATATTCTTAGTAGAGGAAGTTTTGACTGTATTAGGAAACGAACCGGCAACCAAACAAGTAAAGTGCCCACTGATCCTGGCCACTTGGCAATTTGATTTATTTTGTGGCTGTTAAGCTGGAAATTTATCATTTAGTAAATATTATTATTGATATTAAATTATATATTTATAGCAGATTCTGGAATGGAGACAGTAGCAAGATAAATTAATATGAATAATTTTAATCACACCTATAATTAATGTTGTCCATGTATGCCCAAGTCACTGCCAAACGCATGTGCTATGGGAATGAAATATTACTGCTTACAATATCTGAAGCATCACATCTTTTCCAAATTTAGCTTCTAGTCATTAATATAGCTTCTAATCATTAATATGTGCCATAACAAAAAGCAATTCCATGACTAAGCTGACAGCAACCTGTAACATATCATGGCAAGAATTAAGTCCAACTTTGCATAATTATTTTCAAAATTTTTAAACACAGCTAGTTCCATACCTATACGAACACGAGGTTACGTAAGTAGTAGTAGTTTGGGCTGAACGCTCCCATCGTGCACTAAAATTTGAAGAGTGGTTGGTACATCGTAGCCTTAGATCTTGATTATATTAGGGGTGGTACGTTTAAGACCCGTTAGAAA
>JAOQGN010148162.1:0-11389 GCA_027564295.1 Himantozoum antarcticum
GGAATAGAATTGTTTTGATTTGGGATACTAAAGTTGATTTTTAATACCGTATACACTGAGAGATTTTTTGAAGAGTCATTTTGGAACTCCTTGGAGGGTCATTATGTAAAGACTCTCATGCCAAAACAAAAAAGAGTCCAAATGACTCTTATTCGAGAGTCATTTATCTTTCTTTTTGAATGACTCTTCCGTCAATTGGACTCGTCTTTAATAAAATGACTCTTTTAAAAGAGTCAAAACTGTCTTAAAAGCTAGCGGATAGCCGATTGAAATAACTCATCAGAAGGAGTCAAAATAGTCCCTCTCTGTATTTAAAAGAGCGAAAACAGTCATTTTGTAAGCGTTGAAACGAATGTTCCTTTAAAAGCGAAAGAACGACTCTTTAAAAGTGTCTTTCAAAAGAGTAGAAACGACTCCTTCAAAGGATAATCCTGCATGATCATGGAAAGGGTCAAAACGACTCTTTTAATTTTAAAATGTACTCTTACCAGCTAATTCCTGTTCGCTTGGAACGCCATTTCCTTTTCTTGTGAATGCAAACACGTGAATACGGTATGTTGTCGCAGACTCGAGACCAGTAATAGTATACCCTAAGGTATCAGCTGATACTTGTATCCATTTATAGGTGGCGTTGATAGACCTTAGGGTGTCTTTAATAGGTTTGTATTTAATTTTATATCCCAATAATATCCCGTGAATGTAATAGCTTGGTTTTATTGGTTGCCAGGAAACAGGGATTGTAGTAGAGCTCCATCTTGAACGAGCCTGGATATTTTCTGGAGGTCTTGAAGGTCCTTAGAAGTAAGCCAGTATATTAATTAATATTGATCAATTGCGTAATTTGAAAGGAAGACTAACGTTTGACAACAAAGAATTAAAATGGTCTACATAAGAAACAGATAACGTAGACTTACTAAAATAGTGTCGAGCAAATGACTTACCCAGAGGGTGGTAGATTGGTTTGTGTTTTCCCTGTAGATAGAGACAAATTTTAGGAGCAGATTTAAAGGGACACTGTTGGTTTGCATCAAAGATCCACCATGTTCTTGCAAAAGTAGCCCATTGCTAAGATACAATAAATAACACATTAGAGAGTGGCAGAAGACCTGAAGCTACTCAGTTTACTGACGAAACTGTTGAGGCAATTGTCGTCTACACTGGTAACAAGCGATGAAACATTGAGTACAACAATATGACCACCTTAAAACATTTTGAGGTGGTTTACAGTAAACATTTTTAGAGGGGTTTTTCCGCTAACTAATTCATTGGAAGTTATAATATGTCACAGTGGATAACTCCTAATAATTTTACTGATTTTTGAATAAAAAAAGTATGCAGTAACTTATAAATTATAAATAGGCACCTCTCGGATTTTGCACAGTATCTTAATAAGCAATCACAAATCGACTGCCAGACAGAGATAGAATAGCAGATTCTTTCGTTTTGGAAAATACTATGTCGCATGATTTAACCACAGAGTACACGTAGATTCAAATGCTCAAGCTTCCGTGTGAAAGTTAGCAAACATTAACATAATAAAACACTCTTGCCTGACAAGGTTTGTCCAAAATATATAAATATATGTAATTATTTCCTAAAATTGCTTGACAAACAACTTAATAAGTTTCTTGGTAACTGGTTGATAAAATATTCCCACAATGGAATAAAAAATGTCTAAACCTAAAACTAATATTATGGAAGTAAAAGCTGCCGCAACCCTCGTCCTAAGATTTATAAAACAAACTCTTGCATCCCGTAGTTAATGACGCAAAGATTGATAGAGGCGTGTCTATCAATTATGTTTTGCCCAAGACCAATTAAAATAGGCAACTTAGAACATTAAAAATCCACCCATTATCATGTGGGTTACTCATCAAATGTAAAACTACTATTATGTTGATGTTGAATACTCACCAAGACTCGCCGTCTATCAGACATTCGATTCATTTCTATTTAGATGGTTATGATATGCTTCAGTAATTTAAGAAAGCCGAATTTAAGAATTCCCAGAATCTGAGAATATGAATTCCTACAATGGAAACATCAATATATATTATGATGAATCTCTATCAATTAAAAGATCGACTCTTTCTAAAAAGTGGGGCTTAACATAATAGGTGTAATCTAAAATGAAGGTTATGTTGTTTCACAAGTGAGAAATAATGTCGCCGAAGCAAAAGGCCACCATTTATGTTGGAGCACAGGCAAAGACAAATTTGAGGCTCAGAGACTTGCCAAGAGACCCTTAGCATTGATAGCACGGCATGTACGGCAATCGCTTAATTCTTTTACAAATCAGGTGAAGTGGCACATATGGGTATCCAACCCGGGTAACATGTGTGATGTCGAGCTATTCCTTCCCCCCTGCTCCCAAGCTATTCGTGCTTGGACATAGGTCAATTCAAATTCGATTAACGACCCACTTTGAAACATATTAAATGGGCTATTTTGTAAAGTACTGAAGAGATCATCCAGAGCAGCCATCGAGAAGTTACAGAAGGAGCTGGAAACTTTTTTCAGATGAATCACCTTGACAAGCAAAGGAAAATCTAGACCTGTTATATACTAGCGTTCAGTAGTCTGTGATCCAAAATCCCAGAAAATTAGTCGTGACAAAACATCCCAACCAAGTAAAATATACAACATTTTTCAACTTTTTCACAAACTGCTGTCCCAAAGAGCAAAATGACTATCAACAAGGCATGATATAGTGGCCAGCAGTTTGATAACTTGTCCAGGTCTGTGGTTTATATTGTAACAAATAATTAGTTACAATTAAAATCCCCTCTATCACGCACTATACAATTCAATACAAATCGGGAACACTTAAAATATTAGAATATTTGTTGATTGATGCACATACCGTACTCCCGTACCATTACCATACCAGAGGAGCTTCTATGATTGCCACCACAGGCTAGCTCCGGTTTGGATCTTTGGCTATGTTTGGTACGTAGTAGTATGTCGGCATATTGTGTTGTGAAGGTGGCTACACAAAGCTCCTACTTGTCCACAAACTTTCAACTATACACCTTTCCTAGTTAATTGTATCCTATTTTTCTCTACAAATTTCAGGTTAATGACACTTTCAGCTTCGAAATGAGCCATAATTTGTTGTGATCCGACCTTCTAGTGACCTGTTTTCAAGCAGACTGACCTTACGTTGCACTTGCCATGGCTAGGTTACTTTTTGTAACTTGGCTCCAACTTTGTAACCGGGCTCTAACATATAAAAATGTTGGAGCTCGACCGGTTTTACCAACCAATCATATTGCAGCATGTGTGCATTGCAATGGGCGCCCAGTAATTGGGCTCCAGCATTTTGATATGTCGGGATTAATAGCTACGCCCGTCTTAATTCTATCGAGGGCTGGAACAATATCAGCCATCTTTAGAACTTTTCCTCTACTTCCACCTTGGGACTTTTGTAACTTAGCCGTGACAAGTGTAATGTAATGTCAAACCTGCTTCTTAACCGGTCAATAGAAGATCGGATCTCAACAAGTGATAGCTCATTTCCAAGCTGTCAGTCTCATCTATCTCAAATTAAAGAGAAAAATGGGATACAATTAACTAGGAAGGGTGTATGATTGATAGTCTGTGGACAAGTTTCAGTTTAGTGCAGCCACCTTCACAACACAATTTACTATTACGTACTAAACATAACCAAAGATCCAAGCTGGAGTTAGCCTGTGACTACTTACCTACTGACTACCTCCGAACCTACTTAATGTTGGTTGGGATTGCATGACACAGCCATTAGCCTGAGATTAGTTGTTGGGGTTTTGGAGTTCAGTGTTTGGGGCTGAGGTTTTGGTTTGCAGGCTACTGGTCGTGATAACAAATGTCTATCCTTAATGCTTAATAACTATTTCATTTCATTAGTATCAATAGGCTTGGTTAATTAATAAATAATATATTTAATTAATATCATACACCACAAGTCGCAACGAATTGTATTTTCAACGTTATATATATTTTTCACTGTGATAAATATCTATAATATGTCATACTTACACGAACTATCAAAATTACCATAAATAAATAATAATTTGCTATTTAAAGTTAATTTATTAATTAATTTTAAAATTAATATTTGTTTTAATAATTAAATATAAAAAAATAATAAGTAACTGCATGCATATTATAACTACGACCATGAAGAATATGGATAGTTACAGCGTAGTCAAGTACTGAAATAGTATCAGTATTGCTTAAATAAACCAAAGCAAAAGGTTAAGGCAGGGGTCATGACATTTTTAAATTATAATGCAGGTATTCATTCATTTATGAAAAAAAATTAAAAAGCAGATCTTTGCAACTAGCGAAATGTCATTAATTGCGCTCGCTCCTACATAGGCTCCAAATTTTGCTTTTCACTGTTGACAATATTCGTAGCTCTTAAAATAATATGAACAGAACACGCGGTGTGAAATATTTCAGAAGCCCAGACTATTATTTTCACTGACCAATCAAATTTAAGCACTGAATGTTAGAAAAATAACGAAATGTGGTGTTTTTAGTAGTTGTGTCCCCTTATTGCAGACAAATGATAGTGTGAATAACTCCTGCAAAGAACCCTACACGCATTTTTGTAATTGCTGACTTAATAATTTAATGATTTTTTAGTAATTCTAATTGCTGACTTATAATTCCTAAGCATTAGCCAGTATCCACCAGAGGTGTACGGAGTCCCACTTTTGAGGAGTCACGAGTTTTCAAAAGTCATAGCGAAATAAATGGAGTCAAGTCAAAGTCGCTTCCCATGTGAAGAAAAGCAGCTTGAACTTGAAGTCATGTAAGAGTCACAACAGCAATTTCAAATAAGAGTCAAGTCAAAGTCTGCCTCAGCTGGAATAATAAGTTGACCCAAAGTTACATAAGAACCTCAGTGAGCAAATCTGAGTCAAGTCAAGAGTTAGGTCAACGAATGAATTTTTGAATACTGCCAAAATCCAAACTTATTTATTAATAGAAAATGATATGTGCTACACATTGAATTTAACTTGAGACAAGTTACTGGAGAGGTTGTCTGTGGGAGAAGCTAAACCGCATGCAACCATATAATTCCAGTGACATTGCCATTATTTTATTCTTGACAATGCCTGCTTGAGGCGTCGATTCACAAGCCTCTCGAGTCAAACATCGAAAGAAGTCTTGAAATTCAGGTAAAGTTGAAGTAGAGTCAAGTTTGAACACTAAAATGTAGAGTAGAGTACTAGAGTAGGTTGGAGTCCCCAATAATAATAGTCAGGAGTCTGTTGGAACTCTGAAAGAAGCGACTCCACTCCGACTCTGAAGTAGAGTCAGAGACATGGAGTGTACAGCTCTGAATACTAATGCCAGTCAGAGGGGAGTCAGAGTTACTAATCACTAATGCTGATGCTAATGTGCTGATCTAATGGGTTGTCAATTGCTAATGGGCTACTATCAATTGCAAACAGCCACTAGTCATCCTGGGTCATCCTGATTCTTATCTGGGTTTTCCCAGTCATTATCTTAATAATGCATGAGTATTATAATAATCTCATTATTATAATACAACAGTTATTGTTGAAATACCTAATGCTATTTTCTCCTTAAAAATCTACAAAGCAAGTAATTGGTTCATCGTTAGCCAATGGCTACAGTTTTGAAGTAAATAACCTAGTTTCCTATTTAGCTTACAATGCACTCGGCATATCTACCGCAATTATGCAATATCAGTCATGAAAGTCTGACCACCGTGGCTATAAAGTACCAAGCATCATCCTTCAAGTTGTAGTTATTGTTAGGCATGGTTGATGAGCAGTGCAGCTGAGGTGCAATTTTGAGAATAAAATAGTTTATACTGCTGCCACTTGCCTTGCTAGAAAAGCAAGCATAAAAGCAGTGCTAAGTCTAAGGACTAAGAGTAAGTTAGTATGTAATACTGGAATCTTGTGTAGTATTAGGCATTAATATATTGTTATAGTAAATACATGTATTTTAATTTTATGCATTCTTTTTTGCTTTTTTTGTGTGTTCAATCTAATTGCTCATCATATATGCTAATATCTCGTTTTGCTATTATAATACCATACATATCGCGTAAATGCAGTCATGTTCTAAATACTCTGTACTTTTTTTATTATACTGCTGCGCATCCTTATATTATAATTATATAAACAATTTTATTTTAACAACCTATGCTCATTCTAAATACCATAGCAGGCCTAATTTTACCATTTTAGTATTTTGTGCTTTATTATTTTTAGTAAGTTACTTGCTTTCATTTTATCAATAATTATGTACATGAGGTCAACAAGTTATTTTTTGTCTGCAAATTATATACTTCCACGAAAACCTCAATAAAGAATATTATAATATATTTAATATTAATAATAATAATAATAATAATAATTAGTCTACTAGGTGTATGCAGTCCCCTATCTTTGTTAGCAATCACACTCGCAACACACCAAAAGAATTTGAGGGGCTGTGCTGCTGTGGTTGATGGGTGCCATGCATTTTGCCACTCTTAAATTACCACCTACCAACTTCACATTTTGCCACTCTTTGGGTGGAGTTCGATGAGGGTTTCCCTTTGGCAATGGCAAAATGTGGAGATGGCAAAATGTGGCGGATATGTGGTGGATTAGTGAACTGCCACTTTGATCATCATGGGAGCTGTTCATCCAGGAGGCAGGAGCGCATCTGCTGTATAGCTACTGCCAACTACTAGGTAGAATAGTTATTTTATTATCATAAGGGTATTGATATATAAAATATACTACTACTGAAACCTAGAGCTGATATTTAGTATAAAATATAGTGGGTTTGGAGCCTGAGAGTGACATCAGTGTTTGGGGCACTGGCCTGGTTGTCAAACTACCGACCAGTATAATACCCCGCGTCGGTCTATGTTTGGGACTGTAGTTAAAAAATATCGAAATTACAAATGTTTTAGTTACCTTAGTAAATTATAGTAGTTTTGATTTTTTGTAACTACAGCCCCCAAACATTGACCGAGGCGTGGTATCCTGATCGCTAGTTTGACAACCAGGCCTGTGGTTTGGGGTTGTGGTGTTTGGCATTGATATTTTAGATCACAAGCTATACTGGCTGCTCATGCTGATAGTAACATGTCTACTATAAAATGTTCACTGAAGAAAATGAGGTGAAAATGAAATACAGGGATGGAATGTTATAGGGTGTTCCGTAGTCTGGGATTTTGAGATTGGTGCTTTGTGGTTGGGTTTGGGGGTTTGGATCCCAGGCTACTGCATGCCGTACTACATGTCTACCGCCCCTTTTTACTGTAGGCCTACTCTGGAATTAATGTGCTGTAACTAGCTGTAACTATTATAGTATGTTCCTATGACCTAATGGGTTAGTATAATGAATGCATTTGAGCTGGTTTACTTTTAGGCCTTTCGGCCTACTAATACGTTGGGCTTAGACCTACTTCTCTGATGTTTATAGTGTTCTTTATCATAGATATTCGCAATGGTGTGCCTTCTTTTCATTTAGGTGCAATAGTGACTGTGTTCAGCTTAGCTGGGTTCTAGATTGTGGATTGAGGTTTTAGGTTTGTGGAGTTGTTCCCACAATGAGCCCAGCAGAACAAATTACCAGCCCTGCAGCGGCAATTTGTTCTGCTGGGCTGGCTCATTGTGGGAGCAACTCCACAAACACGAAGCTTGTCCAAGACGGGCTATGTTATATATAATTGATATTATGCCCGCAAAAAAGTGATATTTCCAAGGTACCGGCAATGGCCATCTACTAACTAATTATATTGTAGTTTTTATTTTTTATGGCATGCTTCACTCATTTCAGCTACATTGTAATGCAAGTGACTCACTGCAATGCTAGTCCACAGCCAGTGACTCACTGCAATGCCAGCCCACAGCCAGTCATACCGAGCGTGACTGACTGTGGACTTCACTATTGTGTATGTGAAATTACCCACTAGCAGAATATCTAAGGAATAATGTCTGGACTGCAATGTTCCGCAACCCGTTTAAACTTTTCTGAAAACCTATTCCATCAATCTGTAGTTTCACATTCATTCCTACAATTAATGATACATAGTTGTATGCTGCAGTATTGCTAGTTTTAATCAGCGCTGTTCCAAGTAATGAATTTGGGTTGGTATTGCATTGATAAGAGAAGACGACCACATTCGTATTTTAGCGATGAATGCCATAAAAACCGGCAATTCGTTTCGTGTGGTCTGTGTTGCACCAGCTTCCGAAATATTCTAAACACCTGTAGTTGAAGTTGAGATCCATAGCGCCACATAAGATTGTTTGCTTGATATCACCGTTTTAGATGTTTGACATATATCACCGTTTTAGATGTTTGACATATTGTGGTTTTAATTTTCTGCCAGTTACTCCGAATTCTATGTTCATGATTTCTGTATTTATTTGTTCTAGGTTGCCGCAGTAATTGCTCACGACTAGCATTATGAAAGTTAGTTTTAGCTTGGCGACCATTCTATTGGTCGGTTGTTTCACAGCATCCGTGAGGTGAGTAACTCTTGATATGCTGCCGGTTTGGGAAAACGTTTGCATAATACAGCTTCAAATGAGCTGATGATGTTCAAAACTGGCTAAAGTTTCCTAAACTGGCCATAAAATATATTGTGCTTGTTGTAGCTTAAGTTCATTGTGCCACAATATTATTGTAGATGGGTGTATTAATGATGTATCTGTAATATTATCTTCAGAAATTCCAGAACTAAAGCCATCATCCGCATGACTGTATTATTAGCAAAGCTATAAAAAGCAGTAAATATGTAAAAGCTATGTAAAAGCTGACCAAACTAGTAGCTAGTAGGCCTAGTTGCTACACTGGTTGGGCCTTATTAGTGTATTGCTTTTTAGTTGCTGCAGGAAATATGCACGGTTAAAATGAATAAATATTGTGAATATAAATTATTTATGTAGGATCATGAAATATTATCCCATCGTATTATTGATTAGTGTTGGCTTGACTGTCAAAAAAGTGATATCATCGCTGATGTCATTGCAACGGTGTAGGACTGCTTTGTAATCATGTCCAGGGTTATGTATCTTACAATAATTGATAAATGTAACAGAAAAAGTGCATGTAAAAATTTCCATTGATCTGCTTATCAAGTGCTGGCATTTAGAAATCTTGATTGAGAATGTTATAAAACTGTACACACATGTTTCTGCTACTTGTAAATCCATCATTGCCATTGTTATGTAGGTGTGCTGCCAATTATACGCTGGTAGTACCAAGCCAAGTACATACTGGCAGAAGCTTGAACTCCCTTCTCACAGTTTACTATGATTCCCCCAATGATGTAGACGTGAAAATCTATAAATCTGGAATTAAAACTGCTCTAATAACGTCTTCAAAGGCAGTCACTGGCAACGGTTGGTATATATTTACCTTGCTGTGTAACTAGTTTAATGCTACATGGCAATATGCTCCAGAACTAAACGAGATTTGACCTTATTTAATCAATGTTGTCATATAATTAATTTAAAATGTGCAATTTAGATCTTTATTTTATTGTTTAAATACTGCCAAATGTTTTAAATGTAACCTATAGCAATGCTATTGTATATAACATAGTATCTCTATTTGATACACATGTATTATAGCATGGATATAAATACACAGGTCAATAAATAATATTAAATAAATTTAGTATACATATGCAGGGCCTACTTGTAATATTACAAAAATCTTCGGAAATATTTTCCCCATTTTTTACAGTTAAATACCATTAATTCCCACTTTTTCCCATTAAATACCACTTTTCCCATCCACAAGATGGGAAAAAATGTTTTTCCCACCAAAATTTGAAACCTTGTACATGACATGTATATTACTGGTGGAGTGTTGGCACAGCAGAATATAACCCACTGTTATTGCATTGTAGGTGGTGTCACATCTATTGAAACTGCGGTGAGTATCCTACAATTCTGTGCTGGTTCTTAATTAATTACTGGTAGTTGTTTTATACGGTGTTATCAAAGATTCCTTTGCGAAATTAACCTTTAGCCTTGATTAAAATTTCGAAAAATGTATCTCGGGTGTTAAAATTCTGGCAACCGACGTAGCAGGATGTCGCAACCCCTTTTAATATTTTAGTTCTTTGCAATGCCATGATATTAGAGAAAAGTAGATTGTTGTATCAAGCATAATTTTGTACGCCAACATAATGCACCATAAGTTTTGTCATTATTGATGGCACCCTGGATCGATGGTGAGGTGGCACTCACCAAACAGAATCGGGCCCTGTCTCTGCTAATTAATCTAAGCCTCTATCAGGTGAATTCTAAACAGAGAACACCAGATGCATTGTGTAATTGTTATGTAGCTGTCTCCGGATAAGCACAGGTATTGGCACTACCAAGCACTGCGCTCGTTAGATCACTACATCTGAGAGATTTGAAAGAAAATTATGGAGACCCAGCATTTTTGTTATATAACATATTATTTTGATCACATCCTAGATACCTAATGATTGGGAGTCCGGTGAATATATATTGAATGTCACAAACAACAAGTTCAACGGTGGAGTGACTTTCAAGGTGGTGTCTGTGCCCTACGCTATTCTAATCCAGACTGACAAACCCATTTACAAGCCTTCTCAGACTGGTGGGTAAATGTAAACAGATTAGGCCTACAAGGCCTCGTATATTGGTTTTTATTTTGGAGCTGCCACGTTTGGTATAGTTGGTATAGTGCCTAGGACAGGAATAGCAAATTAGGTTTCTTATAGCACCACATCTTGATATGCTGTTTGTTTGGTGTCAAACTGTGCATAGGTGAGGGCTAGGATTGTTGGCCAAGCGCCTAGGCAGGAGTTAGCAATTAGAGCAGTTATGTTTGTAATAAAGTATTGTGAACACTGAATGCCTGGACAATTGTTGCATTGTTCAGTGCCTGATCTAATGTATATGAGATCTATTCAGTCGATCTGTAATCGAGAGAAATCATCTCCTTTTTGATTGGAAATTGGCGATATGGAAGTACAACTCTCGAATGGATACATGTTGATTCACTCATAAGTGTAGCATTACCATAGCCAGCCGTTACAATACGGTGAATGCATGTCATACAGTAGCCTGGCTTACCAAACCACTTGGATTAGGAGTTATGTGCACACAGATCGGCGATAGTAAGTTGGTGGGGTGGATCGCTGATCCGTGAGCACATAACTCCCAATGCTAGTGGCTTGGTAAGCCAGGCTAGTGATACAGGGTACAGTACAGCACATTACTTCAATATTACAATATTGCTGATGTAACTAGTTTATTATTACCAAGGTTGTAAGCTCAGATGATGATAATGCTAATGCCCATTAGCATTACTAATGAGCATTTAGTGTTACTACATGATACAATGTTGATGAAGAATTTCCAGTATGTTTATGTTTTAA
>JAOQGN010148273.1:0-11388 GCA_027564295.1 Himantozoum antarcticum
ATACTTACACATTATACTTACACATTATACTTACACATTATACTTACACATTATACTTACACATTATACTTACACATTATACTTACACATATTTTGTCTCTACACTAACGTAAAATAAAATATCATTATGTGTTACATTTCTTACATATAATTATGGTGCAATATGACGAAACTATAATTGGAATGCGTTGTCCTTTAGATCTGGACATTGTAGCCAGTTCAATGGATTCCTATTTCCTCTCCCCAAACTAACAGTATATTATTAGTTGGAAAAGAGGGCAATTTCATATTTATTGGCTACTTAATTGCTGCATATATGGCTTCTTTGTGGAAGTTATTAAGCCAGTATTGGTGCATTTATTAGTGCACACTGGCATTAGCATAACAATTAGTTTTCATATTTTACTTTTGATGTAGCTATTTGAAGATGCCACAAATATTAAATTTCGTTTTCGTAAATTGTTCTGTAATCCATTTGTATGTTCTGTAATCCAATTGTGTGTTCTGTAATCCAATTGTGTGTTCTGTAATCCAATTGTGTGTTCTGTATTCCAATTGTGTGTTCTGTAATCCAATTGTGTGTTGTGTTCTGTAATCCAATTGTGTGTTCTGTATTCCAATTGTGTGTTCTGTAATCCAATTGTGTGTTCTGTATTGTTGTAGGGATCGTAGGAGATCGAGGTCAAGGTCACGAGATAGACATAACGCAGGAAACCGACGGAGGTCCAGGTGAGATCACTAACACACCATACTTTACCTACAATAACCGTTACAAATTCGTCTTTTTTGTGTGTTTTTCTGCCGTGCTTCTTAGCTCCCTATTTAAAAGGCCCTCTAAAAGCTTGTATGAGCAGAAGAAGCTAAGTGTGAAATAAAGAGCTCACCTTCACAATGGGATAGACCGGCTGGGATTCGAACCCAGGACCTTGTGGTCCATGAGCAAGAATATAGAGTCACCCTGTCGCCACTTGTTACTGAGATATAACCTGTACTATTGTGTAATATCTCGTAACATTTTTTTTTTTGTATCATTCCATCAATATATTAAATTATTGATGAAGTAAAACATCCAAGCAAATACTTTGTGACATGTTAATACTATCTAAATAATTCTCTTTTTACTATGTCACAAAGGATTTGCTTGGATTTACTGGACACTTTCAGACAACTGCTCAAAATGAATATATTAAATATAAATAAATTTAAAATAATCTAAATCGAGCACGTTCAGCATACGGCTACTTGATTTTTTCTTGCAAAAGAAATAGAAATAAAGTGTTCTAAACTTAAACGTCCTCTGTCCGAACTCATAATAAGGTGACCATTGCAGGCGAGTTTGATTGTTTTTGCGACGGATTCCGCGCTCATTTGCTACGCTATTTACCATCGACATGCACCGCCTTATTTTTCTTTCTTATGTTATATATATATTATGTACTTTATTTGCCTGTCAATGTCAATGACAAATGAGACCGTGCAATACAAAGAGGGACTAATGATTGCATGTTTGCTAAGAAGTAAAAATAGTAAAAAACGATGGTCATTATAATAATAATGCTTGATTTATGACTTGGAAGTATAAAATTTGATATTAAAAAGTAGAAAAATGTATTCTGGTGTGGTCAGGTAAAAAGATATCAAAAATATTATATGTCTATGTATAGTTGTAAAATAAACTTCTACCAAGTAAAACAGTTCTGAACTTGGCTGATATTGGCCTTCCACAGTGCCCAGGTCTATTTGGTATATAACTGTGTAGCAAGTGTTCATTGTCTGTTTTTACCTTGATTGCATAGCGCAGACATGCAGTCTCTTTCTTGGTGTCAATCGTAATAATTAACAAATTTATATTGAAAATCTCTTTTCTGCCTTGCTGCCTCTTCTTGCTGCCTCTTTCTTGCTGCCTCTTTCTTGCTGCCTCTTTCTTGCTGCCTTGCTGCCTCTTTCTTGCTCAATCAATAAAAGTGTATTAAAAGAAATAACATAAATATAATCATCATTTTAATGCTGAACTAAGTGTCTAAAATACAAATAAACTAATAAATATACAAACAACACTGTTGCTGACAAATGCTTGTGTTTTTTTTTTACCTTACTAGCATAGGCAAGGGTGTCTGCTGATGGGGCAATGCAGTGTTAATGCATTGACGGATTTAGCAAATCAAGCTGCTACGTAGTGAAACTTAGGCTGCTAAATTATATGTAAATAGTAAATGGTATAGAATTAGCATAAAATATTGTAACAGTGGTGCAATATTAAAACTAACAAATCATGAAACATATAAATTATAATACTTGTATCAGCAGATCGTAGAGCACAGCAATTGTATTTTTAGCAGCTCCTCCAGCCGCTGTCTTATTAAAGTAAATCATGAAAACTATAGCTTTTCATGATTGACAAGGTCTAAGTGGCCGAGTTGGTAGCGCGCTTGCCACTCTGGTCTTGCAGCAATGGCGCAAGTTAACTGCCAAGACGTGGGTTCGAGTCTCACTTACGACCTGGAGGTTTTTGTCCCGTAGAAGGTTTCTCCTCCTTGCCAATCGAACTAATAATAATATCACGCAATGTGCAGTGGGTTTCCCTCGACTAGCTCCTGGTGCTATTGGATTACCACTTAAAATAATATGCCTGGCAAGCGCGATATTATTATTGATATTATATTATAATATCAGTCGTATTATAATAACAGTCGTATTATAATAAATTATAATAACAATAGTAGAACACCGAATTCATGGACAACCAAGCTTCATAAACTGGTAAAATCAAAATAAAACTCTGACACAGTACGTAATATTATCAAACTAACAGTTCATTGAGTGGTAGAATATTTATAATGGCCAATAATAGAGTCATGAGGCAAACATTCAATACCCTAAGTCATACATATACATACAGGTCCATAGGCATCATACAGGCATCATGCACTTGCATACTTAAAACATTATGTTATGTAGTATATGTAACAGCAAAGTCACGACAAGTAGTGATATATAATATAGTTACATGTATAACTAATCATAGACATAGACATAACTAATCATAGACAATAGTACAAATAGACATGGTACATATTATTATAATAACGTAATAAATGATAGAATGAATAGTGGAATATTTGTGTGCTAAAAAGGATATAAAATTGGCCGTTCCCATGAAACTTGTAGGAGAGCGGTGAAGGAGGCGTCCCTTGGCAGATAGTATCTACAATAAAATTGTGAGCCAGCTTTGTAAATGGCCCCTTTGATACAGTTATCTCACTAGAATCATCTATAAAATAGGCCATAATACTTAGCCCACTACTGCCTCTACTAGCCAGCACGGCCTCTACAGCCTCTACTTTATGGTTCTTTCCTTCCCATCCCAGATCTCACCGATTGCTCAACTAAATAAAATCTATATTCAGCACTAAAGCTAGTTATGAAAATCTGGCCACCTAGCGTCAGTCAGTCTGAATGTGATGGCTTAATTTTTGGATTGGGTCAGCCCTTGGGCCCATATCATATACTGTGACGGTTCAAATGTCCCTATGTCAATATCGAAAAGTGATTTAATTAAGCTGTAGATGAGTAGCGGTATTACATGCACTCTTCCGTTGCATGTCATCGACAGTATGACAGCTACTCATTCATTGAGTTGGCTATATTGCTGTCGCTCCATTTACTCTCACTGCCCTGTGGTGTGACTGCCCTGCGGTGTCATTGCCCTGTGGTGTCATTGCCCTGGATCTCTGTAGGTCAATGTGTCCTATGCCTCACCTGTTCTGCTACTGCCACTGGTCATCTGTAGCACTTGTCACACTTGATACACTTGTCACTCTCTCTCTGCATGCATGGTAACACCTGTAACACCTGTAACAGCTGTCTAGTATGCAAAGAAATAGTTTAAATACTTTACCTCCTATTTGTGAATTTGTGCAACCAACCATCTGTGTGGTAAGACCCTTCATGCGTGCTTCAAACCACAACTATGTTTATTCTTCCATCTGGCCGAGTCTGGCACTCATCTGGCCCACTGACTTGTGCAGCTACAGTAATACACATGTTTAACATGCCATAACAAATTGAACAGCTATTTAACCTTCAATAACGGTGAGGGCAATTAAAGTACAGATGCACCATTAGTTTCAGCTCTGCTACTAACAGGAGCAGCGAAAGAAATAACACTTGTGCACTTTATGAATAACTCTATTTAGTTAATCACATATGTGAGGAGACTGAGCCGTTTGACAGCGCAAGAGATGCTCAATTATTAGCTGTTACTGATTTAAACTGATGATCATCATAGGTGAGCACTAGTTGAGTCTATCAGACTCCACTAGTTCAGCACTAGTTCAGTCTACGGCAGTATTCCTGAACCTGCTCTCAATTCTGGTTGATAAATTATTTTAACAAGCATACCAGTAATCCAACACAACTCTCAACACAACTATAATATATATTAAACTCCAATAATTCTACACAACTATAATATATATATTACACTCCAACACAACTCTCCACAAAACTATAATATATATTACACTCCAACACAACTCTCAACACAACTATAATATATATTAAACTCCAATAATTCTACACAACTATAATACATGTATATATATTACACTCCAATAATTCTACACACAACTATAATATAATTATATTACACCAAAAGTTCTACGCACAGCTATAGTATATATATATTACACTCCAATAATTCTACGCACAACTATAATATATATTACACTCCAATAATTCTACACACAACTATAATATATATTACACTCCAATAATTCTACGCACAACTGTCATATATATATTACACCAATAATTCTACACACAACTATAATATATATTATATTACACACAACCAATTCTAGCTGCTGGCTACTGAGCTAATAACTATTGTGGTTTAGATATAGAGGTGTTTGCCACTTTCTATTTATTGAATGAGCACACCATTGCATTTTGTTCTTGTTCATAAAGTGGAGCAATTCCTGGCAGACTTATCGTGACTATAAATCAATTTAATTCTAAATACTCAGCTTTGGCTAATCGACATCATTCCTCAAAATACATTAGTTAGATATATACATATAAGAGAGAGAGCTGATAATTTAGCTGTAGCAGCTAAGCTTGAAGTACATTAATACAAAAGATGGCTGCAGCTCATAAGCCTATTATTATTGTCACCAAATGGCTGTCAAGATAGGAGAGACACAAAGTGACAGGATAATCCGGTGCTTGATATGAATCTAGTGGTGTTATGTGATTGAGGTATAGGTATAGGAATGTATGATAACTGATAGCTAAGCTGCTATGCTAAGCCCCTCTAGATAGAATATATGCACTCATTGCTATCTGTTCGAGTGCCAGAAGATGCAGGCAGGCAGAGGCAAATCGAGATTATCTCTACTCTGCCTAGTCGTCTAACTATCACCCACCAATATCTGTAGCAAACACACATACATACACGCATACACACACATACACAACTGCTTGGTTACTATCAACATGTCAAATCTCTCCTGGCCGCAGAAAACACAGCATTAAATGTTTATACGTCTTCCTAATGACTCGTAACTGATTGAACAACTAGTGGATGATGGCTGATTACTTAGTTCATATGCAATAACATATAGTCAACATCTCGCAGCTCAACAAAGCTAAATGTAACGCAATATAGCTATAGCAATACTCGTACATAGAAGGTAGACTGTACCACGCTAATATCACAAGTTGTCCAGCCGAAATATCAATATTATATCTAACGGTATCTAATCGAAATATAACATCTTGCAAAATGACATACTGCACCTAAATGTAGCTTTTATCTGAAACTCGTAAATATATAATTATATATTATAATTATATTTTAATTAATAATGGTCGTGTCTATTTGCTGAGTACTGGACGTTTCCCAGCATAAAACTATACAGTATTAAAATTCCAAACTCCGTAATAAAATGCCAAACTCATTAGTTAGTTTGACTTTTTATAAGTATTTATATATTTTATCTTTGGCTCTAGTTCTCTATTCAGCTCTTTCACTAGAACAGCGCCTGTATACTTGTATACTTTTATACTGTTAATATTATAATATAGTAGTTTTTTTCGGACAATGGCAGAGTTCTGGAATGGAGAACAAATGAACTGCTGTTATCTAAATGCTATAAAAAGTGTTGACTTTATCGACTAAAGAAATAGAATCTGAATGGCGCAGAACATCACAACTAATCAATTAAGCACGTTTCTGTAACGTTTGTTGAGGGCGGCTACTCTAGGTAATAAATAGGGTATCAAGTATGCATAGATGTCACAATATGTTGTAAAAACAAAGCCGCCTGCAACGGTCACCTTACTTTACGGTTGGACAGAGTACGTGTTAGTTTAGAATATTTCCATTTCATTTTCTTTCTCCATGAAAGGTGAGTTTGCGGTTCCTCGAACACATTCGTATTTCAACTATTTTAGATTATTTTAGTATTTTTGTATTATATGTGTGTTTGTCTTGAACTGCCATTCATGAACGTTTCACTCTCCTAAATGCTGTCGGTTAATCCCGATTAATCAAAGACCAACTACAAAGCTAGATTAATTTGTTTAATCATGATTGATATAATATATAATATATTATTTTTAAACACACATGTTTTTCATGTCACCATAAATAAAATCCCAGCCTATGTATTTATACATGTACTTCTATGTACTTCTATGTACTTCTATGTACTTCTATGTACTTCTATGTACTTCTATGTACTTCTATGTACTTCTATGCTCCTAACTTGTATTGGTAAATGTTTGTAATGGTTACATGGTCACTTACCAAAACTCGGTACAAATGTATATTTGATCAGCCAATTTCAATCACATAAAACAAAAATTTAAATATGCATTACTGGAAATTAAATTGTAATAATTGAATTTACTTGTCACTAATACTGCCTTGTGGTTGTTCTGCAGGTCTAGAGACCGGAGGTCACGTGACAAGAGTAGGGACAAAGCTGAGAATGGTAACTCTGATCATGATGACAAGAGGGACTAGGCCTGGCAGGTGCCCCCTAAGCTGGGCAGGTGCCCCTCGTCACTGCCAGTGTAATATATGACAATACGTATGATACTGTACAATACATTACATAATATCAATACATAGAACAATACATACCCTGTATACCATATATATGATATATTATATTATACATATAAATTATATAATAATATACATGTATATGCAATGCGTGATATAATTACAAACAAACAATGTTTATTAGTTCCTGATGTTTGTATAATCTAACTGCTGATGTTGTTGTAGATTGTTGCATTACATAGCATTACTCCCACTCCCTTGCTGCCCCTCGTTGCTGCCCCTCGTTGCTGCCCCTCGTTGCTGCCCCCGTTCAGTAGGCAGGCAGGCTGACTAGGCAGCGGATGTTCTGTATTCCACATTACATTATGTTGGTTCACTCGCCACCAACACCACTGTTCTCTCTCTCTCTCTCAGTCTCTCCTCTACATTTATTTTATCTTTATAGAATCATAGCATTGTTCTACTGTTTTATGTTACAAAGCTGTCAATCTTTTCATCATATTATATTGATTTATGCTAATAAATGAAACGCATGGCATTAAATTCTCCAGCTTTGCTAGATATTGCTATGCATGTAAATGTATATACTATGTATATATTTATAGATGTTTTATTAGCAATCATAGACACATTGGCTGATCAGCCACAAGCATGCTATAGTTAACCACACGCCTATTCCTTCTACCACGCCGCCAATGGACTAACTTTCAGCATCGATATATTACCAATAGCTCATTTACGCAGCTATAATTCCTTAATACTCCAGATTTAATCTTAGGAGAAATTTAAAATTTAGCAAACTTCAAAAGAAAGCCGTAGATGTTTTATGAGTGACTAGACACAAATCTTTTCTTAATATTCTTATCAGATTTACACTAAACAGCTCAACCAGCTTTGCTGTATATACACAGTTATAACATTCAACATTAAATATGATCATAAAGTTTAATAACTGCTTGACAAAAATTGAAATAATATGCATATTAAAGTTTAAATAATTACATTGACGGAGTCCTGTCTACACCTTGTCAGCATTGCATGGTCTATAGGCGCTTGTACTTTTGTGTGCGCACTGCTGGCGTTCTATTTATAAACTGAAATATCTAACCTCGATCTCTGTTGCAATCAATGGAGGTAAATATAATAGTCTAAATATGCGATTCTAGTTTTTCAATACAAGAAATAGAAAATATATACAGAGTAAGAACTGCAAATGAGCCGTCATATAATCCTGGCCTGGCCTACCAATTCAATAATAGCTCATTGGATAGATTCCAACTTCAGAATATGGTGTTTATAGTGTCAATAATTTGCTGTGTTGGTTTTTGTATGGCATATAGAACCAAATAGTACACATGCTGTATTCATTATTTGGATATGCGATAGGATCAAAATATTTCAGTAGGCTTAAAATGTTTGCATATATATATATATATTGTGATATGTGCACAATAATCACATGCATGTAATACTTAAAATATTGTTGTGGTTTAAACGAAAGACATTTAAATAAATGGTGGCAATATAATTATTGTAAGTCCTTGCCTGATTCATAGAGAGGGGATCCTTTCCGGCCAGCTTCTTGTACAATCAATGACATTGCCTCATTGATTTACTCATGGCTCGTGTAATTGTATTATCAATCATAAAAAAACAATCATGTAATTCTATTGTTATAATTTATTAATGATAAATATTATTCAGTTATGAAATCAACATGTAACACTAATGGTGACATAAAGAGTTCCCTGAATGATGACATAATAATAAGCAATAATACAGACGTATACAGTGAGAATGGCTTCGCACTCATAAATATTTACACAATAGCAATGACATAGCCATTTTGTGTTTTGTAAATTGGTGATGAAATATTGAGGCGTATTTGTCCTACTAGGTGCCACCAAGTTAGCTTTTGGGTGCTAATGGGAGTATAACAATGATAATTGGTGGGTTATTGGAGATCACATTGGCAGGACTGGCATGTAAATCACCTGAGCTGGTGTCACCTGAGTTAGTGACACTTATAGCTAGTGTTCTTTAGATGATTATGTTATCATGTGTCTTCTGGTATTACAACACCTTACACATCCTGTCGGCATGCTGCCCGCTACTCGATGTCAACAGCTGATGACACCAGAACAAGCTATGCATGTAATTACATCGTAATGCAATATGTATCACCCATAAAAAATACTTCAATTATACAAACAAAATATATATTATATTTAAATAAATTATTGATATTATAAATTCTTATATATAGTCGGGTATCCCGGGACCAAAATGGACACTTCATAGCTGAGGGATAAATTATATATCAAATTGAAGCTTACATTGCATATTTTCATATTCTGCCTTCAAAACAACTTTCGCAGAGGGGAATCTGTGGAAATTTTGGGCCCATAGAGGAGACGATTTTGAATGAGATGCACACCTTACCTGTGGACAACTACAGCGCAAGCAGTTTTCTATGCAGAACAGTAATAAGTTGAGAATGACTAAACAAAAAAGAAAATTTGACAATGACCCTTCACACTCGATGAAGACGCGACGTCATGAAATAGCCCTAATTCTTCATCATTTTTAAAATTTGAAATTTTTTGTCATTAAACTTATGGCATTTGTGAAAATTGTGATACAGCAGATCTTTAGAGCCATATCTTGTTTACCATAATCCAAAATATTATTTTTGAAACCCCAATGCTGTTAATGCTACAACACTAAAGCTCTGTATACATCAGGTGCAACAATGACGCTGAGACGCAACGTCTCCAGATATTAGCATTGCACTACTAACTCATAGGCTATAGCACATCAGTCATGACAATGTACATGTATGTTTGCTAGTTAATTTATACCACTCAACAATTGTAGCTTGATTTATCAGTTATACAGTTGAACATTGTGTTGGTCCCAATCAAATGTTGAAACAAATCAGCTTTTGGAGTCATGAATATGAATTAAATTATCAGAAAAGTTTCAGTGGTATTTGCTGTTATTGGAAACAAAGAATAAGGTTATTACCATTATGGTTCAGTATATTTGCTATTGTGTAGACATATAAACTGGTCAGCCAGGCTTCGTGAACTACATCACGTATTACATGAAGTCATAAGCAAGAGCGTCGTTCATAAAGAAGCAGCAGCCTTTCTGTCTTCCGTATCACCATTATTTCTCATTAGAATGCATTGAGGTGAATATTCTTAGTCCTATGTTCATAACTTCAATTGTTATTTATAGGCCTAACTTTTTGTACTGCATTACACGGTTCTTTTAATTGAATATGACAATGAATTATTATAATATGACAATGAATTATTATAGATGTACCCTCACTAGGTCCCGGGATGCCCGACTAATAGAACTTATTGGCTTGACTCTTGGCGTTCAGTTACGCTTTATTGTGAAAATACAATTTTGTGTTTTTAACTACTTTGCAAATGCAAAGATTTACTTTTAGTTTTGATTTAATTTAATTGCTTTAGGATTAGCAAGTTTAAAACATACCCGGAGAGGTGTATATAAGAGGTATATTATAGGTGTATATATATCCATAAAACACTCTGCCTTGTTATAGTATTCCTGTGAATAGTAAGCATAGTGCTTCTTGTTTTGAGGACTTGCTTCATTTATTTATAAGAATCTGCTACTTGAAGAGTTGAAATTCGGTTATTTGTGCTTTGGCCAAGTTAAACTTCCGACAACCCATGCTTTATATATTCTAACCAGCAGCATGTTGGTTTGGGTGTTGATATGATGAATCAAATACCGTTTTGGTTTTCTTTCTTGCTAATCCAGAGTAACAGTGTGGTCGCGTCTTGTTAGCTGATGGTAACTGAAATGCACAACAATCTGCTAACAGAATGCTTTGACACTACGAAGAATGCAAACTATGTGATTGTTTCCTAATCCCTACTAAATAGTAACATGCAGGTAAAGTAGGTAAAGTAATGCAGGTAAAGTAAATACAACTCATGCATTATCTGCTGACATAATTGTGACTAAACATGGAGCATTTTGAGCTTACCATTATTTGAATAATAATTTTGAAACATGATTTGCAGTCCTCTCGTCACAAAAAAAGAGATAATATACCGTATTGGTGGTAAATTGCTGTAATGGCGATAAGACAGGTCTATGCAAATGACTGACAATCTAATAGGACCTGCAGGAAACACCAAGTTAATTGGCCACAGAAGCAGGTCGTAACTACGTAGCAGCTCACACTACATACATAGTGAGGGTGTAACTATGTAGCAGCCTACACTACATACAGAGTGAGGGTGTAACTATGTAGCAGCCTACACTACATA